>PVKY010009199.1:0-13485 GCA_004027775.1 Bradypus variegatus
AGCTGCTACAGTCAAGTGGGACACTTTGAAGAAAGCACACGAGCTGCAGATGGGAGACAGTTTGAAGACAGCTGTTGAAAGCAGACTCTTCCTCCGGAGTAGCTAGAGGACAAATATCCCAAGTGCAACTAAGAGTGACATTTTTGAGGAACTGCAGCCTAGAGAGGAACTTCCTGGGAGAAAGCCATTTTGAAACCAGAACTTTGGAGCAGACACCATCCTCCAGTGAAGGTACCTGATTGCTAATGTGTTACCTTGGACACTTCATGGCCTTAAGACTGTAACTGTGTAATCAAATAAACCCCCTTTTATAAAAGCCAATCCATCTCTGGTGTTTTGCATTCCGGCAGCATTAGCAAACTAGAACAGGTATACAAAAGAATGTTATTCGGCAATAAAAAAGAATTAAATACTGTTACATGCTATAACATGGATGACTCTTGAAAACATGCAAAGTGAAAGAAGCCAGACACAAAAGACCACATACTGTATGTTCCACTTATACGAAATGTTCAGATTAGGCAAATCCATAGAAACGAGAGTAGATGAGAGATTTCTAGGGGCTATGGAGATTGGGGAAGTAAGGAGTGACTGCTAATGGGTACAAAATTTCTTTTGGGAGTGATAAAAATGTTCTAAAATAGATTGTGGTGACAGTTGTGCAACTCCATGAATATACTAAAAAACACTGACCACTTTAAATGGGTGAATTGTATGATATATTGACTATATCTCAATACAGCTGCTATAAAAAGAAAAGAGAAAAAAATCTTGCTTGCTTTTGCTGCAGAATTCAAAGGGGGTTCAGAAATAAAAAGTACAGGTGTAGGGTGGAGTTGACCAAGAAGTTCATTAAGCGGACACTCCTCAGTAGGGTCAGTCCAGCCTGTTGGGTGAGTGCATTTTGACCACTAGCCCATGTGAAATAGCCAGTTTGTACCAGGGAGGAATGTGGAATACATAGCAGGTCACTGAACTGACTTGTGACATGAATATTTGAAGAAAAAAAATTTAAGCATTGAAATTTATCAGATTCTAAGGAACAAGAAATTTAAGTCTTCTCAGACCCCACTCAGCGAAGAAGACTGGCCTCCTTTGCTCTACTCATGGCTATGATGATTAGCTGAAAGTATCATCTACTTGGCTATAACCTGTCCCTATTCCAACTATCACCAAGTATCACCTACTTGGCTATAACCTGTATCACCTACTTGGCTATAACCTGTCCCTATTCCAAGTGAAAGTGTTGAATTGCTGCCCATCACCATGTTTTTGATCTGAATTTTCTAAGAAACATTCAGAAACTAATGCCCTGTTTTGTTGACAAGTCATTTTCTGAGCTTACTTACTGTGCTATACAGAATAATGACCCCCTAAAGATGTCTATATACTAATCCCCAGAACCTGTGAATATATACCTTACCTATATGGCAAGAGGAATTTGCAGGTGTGATTAAGTTAAGGATTTTGAGATGGAGAGATTATCCTGAATTATCTTAGTAGGCTCTATGCAATCACAAGGGTCCTTATAAGTGAAAGAGAGAAGGCAGGAGAGTCAGAGTCAGAGAAAGAAATGTGATGACTGAAGCAGAGGTCACAATGATGCAATTGCTGGCTGGGGACATGAGCCAAGTAAGCAATGTGGGCAGACACTAAAAGCTGGAAAAGGCAAGGAAACAGATCCTCCCCTAGAACTTCCAGAAGGAAAACAGCCTTGTCAACACCTTGATTTTAGCCATGTGAGACCCATTTCGGACTTTGGACCTCCAGAACTAATATATAGTATATTTGTGTTGTTTTAAGCAACAAAATACGTGGTGATTTGCTACAGCAGCAACAGGAAACTAACACACTTGCCCTCAACAATATCATCAATGTCAGGCCTGAAAGGATACACCTCTTACTGTGTAGTCCAGTTATGTTTATTGCTCAAAACAGGGTATTGGTTTGTTGGTAACTGTCTTAGAGTAAAAATGTGTTTCTCCTTGGCCTAGGAAGCTCCAAAACTAACCAGTGGAAAGCCAAGTTAAATCAATGGCTACAAAATGCAAAACTTATCCCTTTCATAGGACTTAATAAAAGATACAGTAATAGTAGTAATAAATGCATTAATTGAAAGGAGGTTGATGAATGAAAGATAAATTGGTATAAAGTAACAATATCAACTACATGCCACATTTATGCAGTGCAGTTGAAAGTGACTATGTCCTAAAAGAACTGGAAGAAAGAGGAATGGGATACAAAGGCGATGATTCCCAACTAGTCTCCCAGAGCTGCTTAAGAACAATTAATGGATACAATATAAAATCTGGTAATCTCACTGGAAAAAAAGATCATAAAAGAAAGGAAAAAAAAAAGAGAGATTTTAGTTCAAGACACTGGTTTCAATGAAATTAACTGATAATAACATTAATTTTAGTTAACCATTAAAATGATTATTCTTAAAGTCATAAAAAATCTTAAAACAAAGTGACTAATGGGATTTGTAAACAACTTTTTGGAAGTTATTTTCACAATGGTTTTATCTTAATAAACTGCACAATTTATTTTTATACATATGGGTAGAAATATTAAACACTAACAGAAACTCCCTTTTGTTTATTTTGAGTGTTTCATTTGTTTTGTCTTTAGTGTTTTTAAACAATAGAATTCCATAATTCAGATGCAACTTATAACAACACAAGGGCTATATCAGCTCTTATTGGATACCTTCAGATATTTACATTTTTCCACTCTGTAAACACTAAGTGTTTCTGCAATTTTCTATGCTCTGTAACTTCTCTCTCAACACCGCAGCAAATCTGAAATGTTAAGCAATAATACAGGAAGGTCTAATGATAATCCGAAATTGCCACTTTTACCAAGAAATACCTACATTACCCTCTACAGTCACAGAACCTTGTCTCTACAGCAATTTGGAGAAACACTGATTAAATTTACAATTCACTTATTATATTCTATGCCATTTTTATTCTAGAAATTCATGGTACTTGCTTTCTGGATATTTTTCAAGAATTACTATCATAAACCAGAAAAGAAGGAAATAGAACAGAACAAACCAACCAAGGGAAAAGGATATAAACAATAGGAAACAGCAAAATAAAATTTCAGGCAGAATGTGGCCCGTCTCTAAAGGAAATGATAACTTTCCAGGATGGCAATCATAGATACCACGGTGCCTCTCCAAAATCAATTTTTGGTGGCTGCTGCTTATTCCTAGACCTAATTGCTTCTATCTGTCTTTCATGATGGCAAAGTAGTGTATTGTTTTTATTTGTTCGCTTTTTGAGGTTTTTAAAAATAGTTTTTCTATTTTGAATAATTGTAGATTTCACAGAAAGGTTGCAAAAGGTAGTACAGAGAGTTCCCCTATACCCTTTACCTAGCTTCTAAAGTTAACATCTTATATAACCATGAACTTTTGTCAAAACTAGTAACACTACTACGTTATTATTAACTAAACTCCAGACTCCATTTAGAGTTCACCAGCTTTTCCACTAATGTCCTTTTCCTGTTCTAGGATCCAATCCAGGATACCATACTGAATTTAGTTGTCATGCCTCCTAGTTTCCCCCAATCTGTGGCAGTTTTTAAATCTCTTTTCTCTATGATCTTGACGGTTTTGAAGAATACTGGACAGGTGTTTTTGGAATGTCCCTCACTTTAGGCTGTCTGATGTTTTCTCATTATTACACTGGGATTGTATGGTTGTTTTCATTTTTTTTTTAATAATTCTGGGGATTATCAGTAACAGGGCATAAAATTATATACTTAAAATGAGGTTTATTTTGGCAATGAGCCACTGCAAGAAAAAAATCAGCAAGGAATAAAAGACTGCTGGCATTTAAAACATCAATTATAAATGTAAGTCTACTTTATGGTGCAAGATCAATATAGGAGACAGCCTGGTAGAATTTCACTAATGGTCAATATGGGTAAGGAAAACACAGAAATGTACAATTCTGTCACTGGGATTTTGAGACATGGATTTCATAATAATATTGTGTTTCAATGATACATATAATTGTGTATGTGTCCTTTGAAATGAATTTTTAAGGGATGCTTTAAAAAGACTATGAAGTTGAGATTGGATGGCCAGTTTGGGATACAGTCTTTCATTAAGGCTTGGCTGTAGACAGGAAGTAAAAGGATGTCCCAGAGACAAAGTAGCATGAGGGAGGCAGTAATGGAAAAAGGTACTCAACTAAGATATACCCAACAATAGAGTAGACGAAGGGTTGGGGAGAAATAACAGAAAACTAAACATCATGAGATAATACTAAATCTGCTGCCTAGAGCCCCAATTTCTCTATTTTATTAGTTTGAATTTGATCTCTAGCCTAATATACACAACTCCAAATGTTCCTAACATGTTCTTTCAATCTCTGATGTAATTCTCCTACAACTGAACTGTGAGCCACAATTTGGTAAGAAAGCACAAGAGTCCCAACAACTGTGACGATATACTTACTATTCATCCATTCCATTATTTAAGAAGACTTTGTAACACTGGTATCATCAATGTTATATCAGTTTCTACATTCCCTCCACCAGGTTAAGTGTCCAACAAAGAATTCTCTTCTTTACTTACAACTGCAGATCGTGGCACTTTTGAAGGAATTCCATCTTCCTGTGTTGCCCCATTGGGTCCAGGTGCCTCTTTCCTCCTCTTTCTTGCATTGACTTTGGCTGAACTGTGTGTGTCCATCTTCCTTTAGCTGGTCATAGAAAGTGAAAACGAATTTCTTTCTCATCGGGGTGGGAAAAAAAATCTATGACCAGTATTTCAGAGATGTTGACACTGATGCACTTCGCAAAAGATCAACTCCACAGCACACATTTCACCAAGATGAGCCAACTGCATCTGGTAAAAACAGCAGAGCTTCATAAAACACAGGCTGTAGCAGAAACAGTGAAATGTCTCCTCTGTGGAACAGTAGCCACAATTAATATCTGACCTTAGAAATTATTCCCCCTACAATGTAGCCTGTATACTAATTGCTAATTTCACAACCTGATTGCAGGTGAAAGATTGGAATGACTTGGCTGAGAAAGAAAGCTACACAGACTTTACCACTGCCTCTATATATAATTAATGGGAAAACCTGAAGGTATAAGTACAAGGAAATGCAAAAGTATGACCTTGGTGCAGACAGATAAAAAGACACTTTTTTAAAGTAATATTATTCACAATTCACCCTTAAACATGCTACCCTGTCAATTTTTAAGGTCAGAAAAGTTTTCATTCTTGCTAATGGAGAAGCATTGCTCAAAACAATCCTAAATAATTTGCAATATTATGTAGGAGGGAGTTGCAAATAATCTCTCAAATTCAGAAACTAGTGATTTAATTGAAGCCCATATGTGCTCTGTGATTCGTGGAGCATGCATAATAAAAATCTATTTTCAAATACGGAATACTTAGCTATAGAAAAATTATTACACGTTGAGGAGAAATCAAATATTCATTCACTAATGGATGTCTATAATCGTGGTTAATGTATCTCTCCCTTGTTTCTCCTATTCTATCTCTTGTTACTTCATTCAATACAAAAGAAATGCAATATATAGCTCCTGGCTTCCAAAATCATTTTTCCTCATAGCCTTCTCTTCACCCTCTTCTCACCTTCTTCTGAGTACATCAATCACCAGTTCACTCTATTCCTTCTTGGGCTCTGGGTTCCTCCCTCCGTCTTACTCATCTCCACTCCTTCCAATCCTGGGAATTCTCTAATTTACCATCACAAAAGTTGATACTTACCCTAACATAACTATGGTCATTTAAAGATGGAACAATAGAAAAATAACTTAGATGCCTATAGAACAGTACTGAGGTATCCAAGCATGAGACAAAGCATGTATTTTAATAAGACTTTCGGGAAGATGGTGGAGTAGGTAAGATGGAACAGGCTTCTTCTCCGCGAAAGAAACTAGAGAGGGGCTGCAGGATGCCTTGGACCGCAGTTTTCGGGTGTTACCGGCCATAGAGGGTCCCCCACAGTACGTGGAGAGGACGTGGGCAAAAACGCAAGACATGGCAACTGAAGGGACGGGGTGATTTTTTTGGGCCGAGACTGCCTCCTGGGGCTGGCAGTGGCGAGATGAACTCCAGGCAAGGGAGTGAGCAGCAGCTCTCCATTACTGTGCACCTACCTTGGCGGTTAGCTGGGAAGGTGATCCTCCACTGCCAGATAGCTGGGAATCATTTACTCTCCCACAACAGAAATCTGGGGGGGGGGGGGTGCACCGGTGAGGGGCGGGAAAAGGAGAGGGCGCCATACCAGCGCATCAGGAGCCCCTCCCACACACCAGAGACTCGCGGGCGCAGGGCAGGCAGGGAGTGGCGGACATTTGATCTGCATGGTGCTCCTGACCCTGCCTAACTGGCCAGGGCTCACGTCACAGTCCCAGGGCAGGCAGACCCCAGTGCACACAGAGAACCAGTACACTGATTGGTTCCCCACCTGGTTTGGACACTGCCCAGCACAAAGGAGAAGTTTGGGAAGACTGGCTTGAGAGTGCCACCCGCTGTAGGATAGGAAAACCACTCCAGCAAGCTGTAGCTCTCCAAAATTATATATAAATGCTCAAATAATCCTGCATTTTCCAAAATAACCTTATCATGTCAAGCAAATGCCCCAAAGCCAACAGACAATCATAAAGCACTTGAAGAGTACAGAAGATTAGTTGGAACCTTTGGATTAGGTTATTTCCATGGAGAGGTGACCCACCCAACTGTAGGTGATAACAATGATTAGATAATTTCCATGGAGGCATGGCCTCACCCATTCAGCATGGGCCTTTATTAGCTCACTGGAGCCCTTATAAAAGCTCAGACAGAAGATCACTGCTAGCTGCAACTTAGAGAGACAGGTGGAAGATGGTCATTAAAAGCAGACTTTTGCTCCAGAGAAGCTAAGAAAGGACAAATGTCCCAAGAGCATCATTTTGAAAAACACAAACGAACTGAGAGAAGATCAGCAGATGCCAGCCATGTGCCTTCCCAGCTTACAGAGGTTTTCCTGGACGCCACTGACCTTTCTTCGATGAAGGTACCCTATTGTTGATGCCTTACCCTGGACACTTAATGGCCTTAAGACTGTAACTGTGTAACCAAGTAACCTCCCTTTATAAAAGCCAATCCATTTGTGGTGTTTTGCAAAAGGGCAGCATTAGCAAACCAGAACAGGGGTGAGATCTGGTTGGTTTGTACAGGATAGTGTGAAACCCCAGTGCATCCCAGAGAAATTTGGGCAGAGAATAAAAGGTATTTGCAAAGCCCCCTTGAGAGCCTGAGGGGAAATGTGGAAACATTAAACTTCCCCACCTGGGTAATTCCTGATATTTTTGCAAGCATTGGGGAATACCATTGTATAGGCAAAGTCCTCAATCTTGGGGATTGCCTTATGAAGCTTGTTACCACAAAGGAGAGGCTAAGTGTACTTAGAATGGTGCCTAACAGTCACCCCCAGAGAAGCTCTTTCATTACTCAGATGTGGCATGTCTCTCTCTAAACCCACTCAGCAGGTAAACTTACTGCCCTCCCCACTACGTGAGACATGACTCCCAGGAGTATAAATCTCCGTGGCAATGTGGACATGACTGCCAGGGATGAGCCTGGACCCACCATCTTGGGACTGAGAAAGCCTTCCTGACCAAAAGGGGGAAAAGAAATTAAACAAAATAAAGTTTCAGTGGCTGAGACATTGCAAATGGGATTGAGAGGTCATTCTGGAGGTTACTCTTATGCATTATATAGATATTCCTTTTTAGTTTTCAGCATATTAGAATATCTAGAGGGCAATATCTGAAACTGTTGAGCTGCAATCCAGTATCCCTGATTCTTGAAAACGATCGTATTAACTATATTGCTTATATGGTGTGACTGTATGATTGTGGAAACCTTGTGGCTTGCACTCTCTTTAACCAGTGTATGGACAAATGAGCAGAAAAAAGGGGGACAAAAAATAAATGAATAATAGGGGTCAAAAAGGAGTATGAGATGTTTTGGGTGTTCTGTTTTACTTTTATTTTTATTCTTATTCTTATTTTTTGGAGTAATGAAATGTTCAAAAATTGACTGTGATGATGAATGCACAACTATGTGATGATACTGGTTACACACTTAGGATGACTATATGGTATGTGACTATATCTCAATAAAATTGCATTTAAAAAAGACTAAAGCATAAATAAATGAACAGGAGAACAACAACCAAAAAAAAACACAAACAATAGAGAGAATAATAAAACCAAAATCTGGTTCTTTGAGAAGATCAACAAGATTGATAGACCCTTAGCTAGACTGACAAAGTAAATGAGAGAAGACCCAAATAAACAGAATCAGAAATGAGAAGCGGATAATTACTACAGATCCCAAACAAAAAAAAAATCATAAGAGGATACTATAAACAATTGTCTGCCAAAAAGCTAGACAATTTAGAATAAATCAACCATTTCCTAGAAACACATGAACAATCTAAACTGACCCAAGAAGAAATACCAGACCTCAACAAACCAATCACAAGCAAAGAGATCCAATTAGTTGTCAAAAATCTACCTACAAATAAAAGCCCAGGGCTAGATAGCTTCACAGGGGAATTTTACCAAATTTTCCAAAAAGAATTGACACCATTCCTGCTCAAACTCTTTCAGAAACTTGAAGAAAAAGGAACACTACCTAATTCCTTTTATGAAGCTAATATCATTGTGATACCAAAACCAAATAAAGATAGTACAAAAAAGGGAAAACTATAGGCCAGTCTCCCAAATGAATATGGATGTAAATCAAATCCAAGGTACATTAAAAGAATTATACACCACAACAAAGTGGGGTTCATTCCTGGCATGCAAGTGTGGCTCAACATAAAAAAAACAATTAATGTAATACAACACATTAACAAATCAAAAGGGAAAAATCAAATGATCATCTCAATAGATGCTGAAAAAGCATTTGACAAAATTCAGCATCCTTTTTTGATTAAAAAAACACAAAACACTTCAAATGTTAGGAACTGAAGGAACCTTCCTCGATATGAAAAACCCACAGCCAGCATAGGACTCAATGGTGAGAGGCTCAAAGCCTTTCCCCTAAGATCAGGAACAAGACAAGGATGACCACTGTCACCTCTATTTATTCAATATTGTATAGAAGTTCTAGCCAGAGCAATCCAGCAAGACAAAGAAATAAAAGGCATCCAAATTGGAAAGGAAGAAGTAAAAGTGTCATTATTTGCAGATGATATGATATTTGGAAACCCTGAAAATAGATGACACACCTACTTGAGCTAATAAACAAATTCCGGACAAAGTGGCATGACACAAGATTAATGCACGTAAGTCAGTAATGTTCATATACGCTAGAAATGATCTAACTGAAGAGACACTCAAGAAAAAGACTCCATTCTCAATAGCAACTAAAAAAATCAAGTACCTAGGAATAAACTTAACCAAGGATGTTAAAGACCTCTACACAGAAAATTACATAACTTTACTAAAGGAAATAAAAGGGGACCTAAAAAGATGGAAAGATATTCCTTGTTCATGGATAGGAAGGCTACACATCATTAAGATATCAATCCTACCCAAACTGATCTACAGATTCAATGCAATTCCAATCAAAATTCCAACAACCTATTTTGCAGACTTAAAAAAGCTGGTTATCAAATTTATTTGGAAGAGAAAGATATCTCAAATTGCTAAAAATATTCTAAAAAAGAAAAACCAAGTGGGAGGACTTACACTTCCTGACTTTGAAGCCAGAGTAGTCAAAACAGCATGGTATTGGCACAAAGATGGACATATTGATCAATGGAATTGAACTGAGAATTTGGAAATAGACCCCCAGATCTACGGTCGACTGATTTTTTATAAGGCCCCCAAATCCACTGAACTGGGACATAACAGTCTCTTCAACAACTGGGGCTGGGAGAACTGAATAGCCATATCCAAAAGAATGAAAGAGGACCCCTACCTCACACCCTATACAAAAATTAACTCAAGGTGGATCAAAGACCTCAATATAAAAGACAGTACCATAAAACTCCTAGAAGATAATGTAGGGAAACATCTTCAAGACCTAGTATTAGGAGGTCGCTTCTTGGACCTTACACCCAAAGCATAAGCAACGAAAGAAAAAACAGATAAATGGGAAGTCCTCAAAATTAAAAGCTTCTGAACCTCAAAGGAATTTGTCAAAATGGTAAAGAGGCAGCCAACTCAATGGGAAAAAATAATTGGAAACCATGTATCTGATAAGAGACTGATATCTTGCCTATATAAAGAAATCCTACAACTCAAGACAATAGTACAAACAACCCAATTATAAAATGGGCAAAAGATATGAAAAGACATTTCTCTGAAGAGGAAATACAAATGGCTAAAAAAACACATGAAAAAATGTTCATCTTCACTAGCCATTAAGGAGATGCAAATCAAGACCACAATAAGATATCATCTCACACCATTAAGAATGGCTGCCATTAAACAAACAGGAAACAAAATGTTGGAGAGGATGTGGAGAAATTGGAACTCTTACTCATTGCTGATGGGAATATATAATAGTAAAGCCACTGTGGAAGACAGTTTGGCAGTTTCTCAGAAAACCAGATACTGAATTACCCTACGATCCAGTAATTCCACTTCTCAGTATATACCCAGAAGATCTGAAAGCAGGGACATGAGCAGATATTTGTACACCGATGTTCACAGCAGCATTGTTCACAATTGCCAAGAGCTGCCAACAATCCAGTGTCCTTCAACAGGCAAGTAGATAAACAAAATGTGGTATATACATATGATGGAATATTATGCAGCAGTAAGAAGGAAAAGGGTCCTGAAACATGGCAACATGGATGAACACTGAAGATATAATGCTGAGTGAAATAAGTCAGATACAAAAGAAGAGATATTTTATGGCACCACCACTATGAACTCCCTGAACAATGTAAAATCAATGTCATATAATGTATAATATTGGGGACCTAGTGATAGACAGAATTAGTGAGGGGGAGTGATTCTAATATGTTCATATATTTTAATGATGGTGAATTCGAAGTATGAGAGTGGACGGGGTGATGACTGTTGGTTAATGGGATTATAAGCATCAGAGCTGTATTGAAGGTGAATACGATTGAAAGGGGTTGTTTAAAGGCATGTATCCCACAGATCAACATTACAAATACAGATAAGTGCTGGCATGATATACTTCTAAGTTATGACACTATTACAGAGAGTTGACAACAGAAAGGTATATGGGAAAAATCTACCTACTACATACTAGGGACTATAATTAATACAAATACCATACTAGTACCACACAGATACTAGGGACAAATAATTAAGAGCTGAAAAGAGCTATAAGGTGTGTTGGGTCATGAGAATTGTTTAAAATGGAGAATAATGAGGACTATACAACTAAGTTGTGATAATGTGAGATATGGATGGATTACCATGGATATAACATATGCTATGTGAACTTAGGAACCCCCTATTTATACATCATGCCCTTGATCTTGAGGCTTGCTCTGGTGAAACTTATGGTTGTGAAGGGGAAGATAAGCCCACCTATATTTATGCCTATGAGTCACCTGCAGAGAACCTCTTTTGTTACTCCAATGTGGACTTTCTCCCTCTAAGCTTAACTCTGCAAATAAATTCATCACACTCCCCCCAGTGTGGGACAGGATCCCCCAGATGAATAAGTCTTCCCAGAGACGTGGGACATGGATTCTGGGAGTGAGTCTGATCCTGGCATCAAGGGGTTGAGAATGCCTTTTTGACCAAACGGGGGAAAAGAAAGACAGCAAAATAAAGTTTCAGTGGTTGGGAGAATTCAGATAGAGTCAAGAGCTTGACCTGGAGGTTACTCCTATGCAAGCTTCAGCTAGATTTGCCAAATGACCACAGTATGATAAGCCCAAGTCAACAGAGTCACAAAAACCCTAAAGAATATCCAGATCCATATCTGATACTCTAAAAAGTTCCACTCACTAAGTTTATTCTTCAGAAACTTAAATCCTCCAGAGAATTCCTATGCCAGCTAGGTTCTAAAACCCAGAGGCAATAGCCTCTTCAAGAACATCAACCAGATACAGCCCCATTTCCCATAATGTCAACACCCCTTTTCAAAATGAACAACTTAGGGTGGTGACTGCCTGGACATCCCTGAAGATCAAGAAAGTAATTAAACTAAAGAAAGGGGTAGCAACAGACAAGATGGAATTTAACAAAGGATTGTGAATACTGAATCTCTGTAAAATTTTCTTCTTCTTGGTTGCTAGGGTATTAGAATAGCTAGAAGGAAAGAACTGAAATGGTGGAACAGTAACCCAAAGCATCCTTTGAAATTTGTTCTGTAGCTACTTGTTAAATTGGAACTTGAAAGTTATCACCTGAAAGTTATCACCTTTTTGTATGTATGATATATTTCACAATAAGGAAATAACTGAAACCATAGTACTGTAACTCATAACGTTTTTGGAAATTTCCTATATAACTACTTGTTAAAGCATACTTTGAAAGATATCACCTTTTTGCATATATGTTATATTTCACTATAAGGAAATAACTGAGACTGTGGAACTGTAACCCATAACATTCTTTGAAATTTGCTCTTTAACTACTTGTTAAATTGCATATTACTTCTATGTATATATGTATATATGTTATATTCCATAATTTTAAAATATGATTAAAAATATATAAAAAATAAATCACCCAGACATCAAAAAAGAATAGAAAAAAAACTTTATGGACACCACACTGGAAAAAATTTTTTCTAATAAAACACCTAAGTACAACTTCAAGCAACGAGGCAAAAAGTGACTGGCTCTAAGATACCTGTTGTCAACAAGCCATCGAGGAGCACAACTGGAAAAAATGAGTTCAGATTCAAGTTCAATGTTAAACACCTCCTATTAATTCATTCAATATTTACTGTCTATTAAGTGTCAAGCACCATGCTAAGTGCCTGCAGAAGAGTTCTTTTTCTCCTTATGTATTAAAATTGTACCTTTGGTATCCCCATCTGTAAAATGCAGGGACTGAATTTCGTTTTTTCGTTTTCTCCACCAGCATCAGTCATACCAGATCTAAATGTCTTTGTTGCCATTTACTGATCAGCTTATATCAATCCCCCAGAATAGAGTTAAGAAGAACATTACAAGTAAAGGGGGAACAAAGCTCCAAACCAACACCAAGTGCATAAGACAACGACATACATTTAAATAGAGGCTATAGCCACTAATAAAAGATCTGACTTTAAATGTGCTATCATACTGACCTTTTCAGGCAGGTCAGACGCACACACACTGTAACAGAGAAGTATCTGAAAATGAAGGCACTTGGCTATCTAAATTCCTAAATTTTGTAAGATAAAAAAACTTTTGGCAAAAAAAAAAAAATTGCTTATTCCATAAGGGAGGTGCTGTTTCTTCTGACCTGATATTGATAACTATCTTAAGGCTAGAACACTGTGCAGCACCA
>PVKY010009200.1:0-13494 GCA_004027775.1 Bradypus variegatus
GGGAAGACGGCCCTAGGCCTCCATGCTCGGGGTGTTGCCTGACCAAGTGGGAACCACCCCAAGCAAGCATTCCACTTTGATTTTTGCCGCTTGCCCCAGCCCAGGGATCTTAAACGCTGCTTTAGAGTTGTGGGTGAATTTTTTTTTCCTCTCTCCAGTTAATTAGTTAATTCTTTAATTCTACACCCCCCACACCTTTTTTTGGGTTGTTTTGCTGTTGACATTTTATTGGGTTTCTGAATATGTGGGACGGAGGACTGGCAGGTGGGAGTTTGGTTTAGTTAGGGTGTGAAATCGTTCTGCCACCTCGGGCTTTGATTTGTGTGTTTTGGCCAGAAAAAAAAAGTCTTATTTGGAAACAGCAATGGGAATATTCAGCTGTTTTCTCAGTAATGGACACCTTTACCCCCTGCACCATTAAAAGGCAAATCAGAAAACTTTCTTAAGCCCAGGCCAGTGGTAAGCTGGAGGTAGGGTAACGCTGTTTATGAGCATCCCAGGAGGCACTTTCCAACTAGAACATATGTTGGCACTCTGGGGTTGCTTTTATTTTTTATTTTTGCTAATCAGGAAAGAACAGGTAGACTTTTAAGAGTTACTCTGTGCCCCTCTACTTCAAGGTTTGTGGTCCGATAACAATGCCGAAATGGCTACAGAGTTGTGTCTAGATGATACAGATGCAGTGACATTGTAGAGGAAATCTGCTAATTAGTTTGACATTATTTCATGATCTTCCTTTCATATGTCTAAATTGACTGCATATTCTGAAGAGATGGGATTAAGTTCAAGATCCTCAGAGCGCCAATTTGGCATCGCTTGGATGTGAGCCTTGTGGGGTTCGCCCCAAACACCTGAAGCTGCAGGCTCCTCTTACCACACACAGGGGAGGATTGGGGTTTTTAAGCGAGTTTCAGGCTAGCTTTGAAATGCAGAGCATTCCTGCAAAACCCCATGCAGAAACGCAGTACAGAATATAGACGCATGTGGCATTTTATGTGCAAGTCATAATTTTTCACCCCCTTTTTCCTATATTGCTAAGAAAGAAAATATTATTGATACTGAACACTGAACAGTTAATGAGTCTGTTTGTGTGTGTTTATGAGTATGTGTAGCTTTAAAAGATGTTAAAAATCTGATGCGTTAAAGTCTCCTGGAAGAACAAAAGAAAGGAAACCTTTTGATATACATTTGCTAGTTCCAGATGCAGTCCATGCTTTTTTCCATGTAACATCTATCTCTCTGTTGAACTTATGAATCATACATATTACTTTTCAGCTGTAAAGGTCAATTTTTGTCGACTTTTCTCTCTTCCTGCCAGTCCCAACTGAAATTAGTGGAAAGAAAACTTGATGGGGCTCTTAGCTTTGAACAAAATCCCCTCATTGTAAACTAGCACCCTCTTTATCCAAGCTTTGCCAAGCTAGGTTCATTCCAGTAATTTGTGGTTTTAAGTAGAAAATCTTCTACCTTTAGCCAGGCACATGCCCCATAGGAAGAGAAAAAGTAGCCTGTTTCTTTCAGCTCAACACCACAATGTGTTTTGGAATTATAACTTTAAAAGAATTGTAATTTTTGCAAAGAAGGCTTCAATTAGAATTATTTTTCTCAAAAACAGAAAACAAAACCACCCTTGTCTAAGTTCCCTAAGTCTTCTTTTGGCATTAATGACAAGTTGAAATAAAAATCAGCAGCATACCAGAATTACAAAATGGACTCACCCTTGCAAGGGAGTCTGTAAAATATCATCGAGGAGAAAACCCTACAGGCTAATGTTGCAAGTTTCCTTTCTCAGACTTTGTAATGTAAGTCAAGTCGTCCCTCACAGCTGCCATCATTCCTTTTTGAATTTCTTTGGAGGGTTATTTAATGAAAACCATTCTATGTTTGTTTTAAGCTGAAGTCCTATTCTGGAAATTTCTGCTTTGGAAAAAAAAATTATCATTTAATTTCCTTTCTGCAAATTAAAACTAATGAAGTGTGGACATGTCAAAGCAGAGGGCAATGTCCTAGGCATTCCCTTTGGCTCTGTGCTTTTTAACAGGCTGGTGTTCCTTGTGCAAGACACCCTATTGTCTGGAGGGAGACGAAGTAGACTTGAAGCAGATGCTTTTTCCATAAATCTCATTTTGCCTTAGATGAACCAAAGACCATTTTAAACTTCTGCTTCATAGAGAACAGCTGAACAAAGGCATTCTACCTAAAGCTGTTGGTGTTAGGGAAAACCGTCTACTTGATCTGTTTATCGCCCAGTGATCTCAAGAAGCTTTAAAGTTCTTACACAAACTTGGCGTTTTCCTCAATCTTTAAAACACAGAAAAAAAAAAAAAAAACCCTCAGGATTGGTATGTGCTTTTAGAACACTAATTGTCCCTCAATTTAGAGGCTGCACTTGGAGCATCTGGGGTGTTCTGTAAAAGGCTGTAAGCTTCCCCTTCCAGGCTGGTAGCAGATTTCAGTTATTTGTAGGGAGTGACCCCTAAAGTGCCATGCTCTTTAGAACCGGAAAGCATTCACAGGGAGCTGTCCACGTCTCATGTGAAATGGTCATTGGTTTCACTGTGGCACACGGATGTTGCCTGACAGCAGAGTGAGTGGCCCGACCGAGGGGTGGGTATGGGTGAGGTAGGGAGGAGGGGGCTGCAGCTCAGGCCTCCACCCCCAAAAAACATACACACGGGGGCAGGGTTTTGGCCACCCCCACCCTGGAGTCTGGGAAGGCAGAGAGCAACTGGCCTCATCCAAAAGTTTCAAAATGGAAGAGGGCGACTTTTAGGTTCACAGTCTGTAGATCCACTGGCTCTTACAAGTGGAAGGCAGGGAAATCCTTATCCTGGGGACTTAGTATACATATGTGAAATAAAAGAAAGTGTAAGCCTTTGCAGTTTTAGCTTCTCAAAGAATCATCTCTGAAAAAGAATTACTTTAAAGCAATGCCTATAAAAAGCAAATCCACCAAAATAAACTCTAAGACTTTCTATGTCTCAGGCTCATTCTTATTTTTACCACAAGTAGTTTTTAAAAAAATAGGCAACTACTTTTGGTTACAGTATTTTTATTAATATTTAAACATTTTTACAAAATAAATAAAATGTTTTACATAGTAAGGAGTATGTATGTATTTCTCAGTATTAAGAAGCTGGTTGTTTTTGGGGGGGCAGGATGTCATTTTGACAGATGTATTGTGCATCATACAAAAAAAGAAATCTTAGTACTCCAGAGAATAAATGTTAGCAACCCAAAGGCAAAGAAAAAAAAAACCTTTTAACTGTAAGAGACATAAATTTCTTGCAACAACTTCTAGATGTCATTCTTTTAGAATTTTTCTTATTTTGGGGAAAATTGCTTCACTTTTTCTTAACACTTTTTCCCCAAGATTTTAAACCTTATGTATCAGGCTTAAGTTTAGGAACAGCTTGAATAATGCAATTTAGATAACTTAGGGGCTCTAATTCACTAAAAAGCTATGGCGATGTTATGGCATTTATTTGAAAATGTACTTCTATTTCCATTTTATCTGTAGCCGCCACCATAGTCTATCTTAACAGTTCCAATAAATTCAGCCTTGGGGGAGCCTTTCTACAGGATCCACTGAACTCTGTAAACCTCTCCCACCCTTAGTGCAGCAGGGAGGAAGCCCTGGCCGTGGGGCTGATAAGGACAAAGGAGGTGGGGGGCAAGGGGTAGGAAATACAGGTTCTTGCAGATTTCCTTGGGACAGCCCTTCTTCACACCCTGTTCCCTTCTCTACAAAGGTATGAATGGAATGGCTTTTCTAGAAAGGAGCTTCCATGAACATAAAGGAATTCCTTTCCCTGGGAGGCCGCGTGGAGGGCTGAGCCAGTCTTGAATTGGGCTTATTTCTCAAATCCATTTGATCTGGCATTTTTGTCAACATGGCACATGTTAGGGCCTCCAGGGGTTTTCTTCTTCTTTTTGTGAAAGAGGCATATTTATTAAAATGCTTCCTTTTCCCCTGTCAGCCTACAGAAGTCAAGAAACGATATCCTCAGATTAAGTGTGCAGAGTCTTAAAAGACGGAGGTAACAATATTAGATTGCCATAATAGCTGCTCTGTTAACTTTGCATTGAGCTTTGACCATTGTAAGAATCTTCCTTCATATTCTAGGCTAGGAAAACAGAGATGTTTGTTGAGACAAGGAAGATTCCACTAGCACACATTTTATGTTTCAAGTCTATATGCACTCTCTGTTAATAAGCCTGTTAACACTATCATTCATAAATCTAATAAGGGCATTTTTTTTTAACATTTATATTTAACTACTCTGAAAGCCTTCATGATTTGTATTTCCTACATACAGCTCCCAAAAGTTAAAAACAAGGTGGACACAAAAGCAGTTTGTGGTACTTTATTGAAAAATGTCAGATGCTTTTCTCCTGCTCATCAAACTTGCAACTTCCAGGAATCAGTTCAACGGTGAGATTCAGGAGCATCAGAAGGAACATACCAGGCTTACTGTGTGTGCACACACTCAAGCAAGAGCTGCTAATGAGGTATAGCTAAGTGCCGTACAGAGATGTGTGCATTTGCTTCTTAATGACCCAGTTCCTTCACTGCGCCACAAGTGTTCCGGAATTGGCAAATTTTAACTTGTACCACAAGACATCCGACACCCTACTGGAGGTGGAATCAGGTCCTCTGTGGTGATCCTGGGTTGGCAAAAGGTCATTTCACATTTTGAATATAATTGATGTCAGTACAATTTGATTCTAGAATGATGGGCTAAAGGCATTTGTGAAAATCTCTTTTCCTTAGAAAGGTAGAAAAAATTTCCTAAAGTAAACCATTTTAGAAAAGCAGCAAAATGACGTAAGGTTTACAGTGGAGGAAACTGAAAGATGGTGAGTCAGTCAATGCACTGAACCGGTTCAGAGCCAAGCTATGATTTTTAAATAGTGAGATCTTAAAGCAAACTAAGAAAAACAAAAATTAATGGAAGTTTATTTTTTAAACACTGCTGATGCTTTATAAAAGGATACCTGTTTACCTGTTACACATATTACATGTCCATATGAAGTTTTCTTGCTATGTATAAAAATGCAGAAAACGCTTAAGAAAATGTATACATTATTTTCATTATATCCCTTTAGCACATTTTTCTTCCCCAAGGTGCAGTCCATGATGATTTTCCATATTGCACATGCAACTTAACTAACTTTATCAGCAATACTTGTAGCAAACACAAGCCTAGTGAATTACGGATCTGTGTGGGCTAGAAGGATTTTGCCATGTAATTAAACTTGGCTGGGGTAGTCAATAGCTCTGGGTACTGCTGACCTAAACCATCTGTGTGTCATTCTCATAAAATATCTGGCTATATATATATATATATATTGCATTTAATGCCTATGTAATATATTCAGAAGGTGCTATATTCTTTTTGTCTTCAAATTCGTAGGGGTTGAGGGTAAATAAGAGCTTGATAATGTACACATCCAGTACATCCATGTTCACCCTTTTAGTCTCGGCTTGTTGATTTTTGTATCAAAAAGGGGTTAAATTACAAAAAAAAAAAACTTTTAATAAGATGCATGAATGACTGTTAAAGACAGCGAGGAATTGTCTGTTCTTGGGACTTCCAATTACATTCTGCTTTCACCTAAGAATCTAGAAGGGCTCTGAATCCCGGAGGCTTCCTCCTTCAGGTCCGCCATTCTGCTGGCGCTAATGATGTACCGAGTGGGTTTTTCCTCCTTTTAGTGGGGGATATTGGTGGAGTGTCGAAACTCCTCCAGTCCTCTCCGTGGGGCTCTCCCTGCGCACTGGGCGCAAGGCACAAGCCTGATTTCAAGGTGAGGCCATGAGGTCTCCCCAGCGATAGGGTAGTTGGAGGTCCCTTTAAAAAACCCGGGCTCTTGGAGGAACAGCAGGCCGCGCCGCAGCCCTCTAGGCCGGCGTTTGTGGCACCTACCGTAAAAAATTTAAAAACCCTAAACCTCGGCCGCGGAGCTCTAGTAGACAGTCGTCTCTGCATAAGTTAACTTCAGGTGGTGCCTGGACGGCGCGTCCCGCTTGCGCCGGCTGCGCCTGGCAGCGTGGGGGCCGCAGGAGGCCTGGCCTATGGCTTCTCGCTGCGGGCAGGGGTCCCGCGCTCGGCGCGGGCGGGTCACCTGCCGTTGGTGATGATGACCGACGCGCCCAGGTAGTGCGGCAGCGGCGCTCCGGGCGGCGAGGCGTTGGCGGGGGGGCCCGGGGGTCGGGGCCGCAGCGCACCGGCCGCCGCCTCGGGGCCGCGGGGGCCGCGGGCGAGGCCGGGCGCCCCGGGCGCAGCGCCCCCCAGCGGGCCGCGGCGAGCCAGCACGCGGTGGTAGTTGAGCAGCACAAAGGGCAGCTGCGCCGGCGGCTCGGCGGACGGCGGCGGGCAGCACTCGGGCGCCGCACGGGCCAGCGCCAGCCGGGCCCCGTCGCGGACGGCCTGGCGGGCGGCCTTGGCCGGGCCGGGCGCCGGCTCCTCGCGGTAGTGGCCGCAGCTCGGGAAGGTCAGGGCCGGCGGCGGCGGCGGCTGGGGCGCGGCGTCCTCGGCGAACCTGCGCGCGGCTGCGGGCGCTGCGGGGACAGGCGACACGTTAGACGCCCGCGCTCGGGGACGGAGGAAAGGCGAGCGCCCCCAGCAACGCTAAGCCGGGGAGCCGGGGCGCAGCCGTCACCCTGGACCCCCAGGGCCGGGAAGGCCCAACCTGCCCCTTGCCCTTCCGTGGCCCAGGCCTGCACGGTCCGATGGAAAGACCACCTTGTAACTGTTCTGGTAGCCCCCGTCTCAAAAGCAAAGAGAAGCAGGTGGAATTAATGTTTGTGATATATTCAGTGGATGCCAACGTATCCAAAAATATCATTTCAATGTGCAATATAAATATTATTAATGAGATATGTTACTAGTTTTTTTTTTGGGGGGTGCATATTGTCTTGGAAATCCAATGCCATCTTTACACTTGGAGCACATCTCAATTGCATTAGCCACATTTTAATACTCAATAGCCACACACAGCTCGCGGCTGCCGCTTTGGGCAGCACATGCCTAGAGCCTACCCCAGCATTAGGTGATGCCAGTCAGCCCTGGTTTTTGCTCGTCCCTCTGTGGGCAAGGTGGGCGCAGCAACAATCACCCTGTTCTGTTTAGTATTACCACAATTAAGTAACAGCCACCCCACTTAATTAGATGTCTGAATCAATTCGCTTCCTTTGATTTTACCTCAAGACAACCTTTGTCCTCCTTTAGTACCAGAGGAGAAAGTTGATCACAAATTGTCCCAAATTAGCATCTCTGGTGTGCAACAAATGAGGTGGTTATTAACCTCTTTTACTTTAAAAACAGCAGTTAAAAAAAAAAAAACACCAAATACTGAATCATATCATTGGCCAACTTCCAGACACAAAGAAAAATACTTCTTTCAGGTCAGTCTCAAGTGGGTGATATTTTCAGCTGGTATCAAAACCCTTCGCTTTGTCTTTCCTTCCTGGGATGTTCAGGAAAATCCTTCCTTGGCTATTTAAGTAACCCAGTGCACCATGGGCATCTGGGATCCAAGTCCAAGAAACCGGTGACTCCTGGGACAGGCCCAGGCCAAGTGACCAGGCTTGCTGCCCTCCTCGGTGTATGCCATCTTCTAAGCCAGCTATTTTTTGAAAAAACATGCCCTAGTGATCTCCAAACAGGTGAGATCTGTCCCTCTTCTCAGATTTGTAAAGTCATAATGCAGACCAAAATAGTCCCAATATTTGCATAAAAAGCACTCAAGAGGCTAGAGGAGCCGAGCCCTGCCTGCCTGCCTATTGGGTGAAGGGAGTGGAGAGGACAGAGGAAGGGAGAAAGGGGGTCCCAGGGAGCTCTCCTCTTCAAGGAGGCGCTGGTGTAATTCATCCTGATGCGACATTTACCCAGCATTTAGTGGTGCCCACAGGACATTTGCACCATCTTGGTCTACACTGGAGGCAGTAATTAGGTCTGGGTGAAGGAGAAATACATTTCCTGCAGCTAACCTTTAATCCCCACTTTCCGCCCCCTGCCTGGAGTTGGTCCAGTGAGCAAACAGGAGTCTGTCTGGGCCAGGGGCAGCAGTTGGCTCCTCCACTGAGGACACCCAGCTGAGGCCACCCGCTTGCCCACTGCCAGGAGGAGCTGGCTGAAAGGCCTGTCTCTGATGCTGACCTAGCACGTGCTGGGGAGACACCTACTGCATGCCCAGCCCTGGGCCAGCCTTATCACACAACTTATGATCCCACTTTACAGATGCAGAAACCGAGGCCTGGAGGATTTATGTTCCTTGCCCTGGGTTGGTGAGTGGCATTTCTGTCCCTGAGCCCATAGTTTTCCACCAGTGTTTTCCACACTCTGAAAACTAGAGTGAAAAGAAAACCACGACATTATTTCTCTCCCATACACATTTTGGGGAGATGGAGTGGAAAGTAGTCTTGTAAAATAAAGGCAGATGGGGCATTCTTTGTGCATGGGAACTGATTCTGTGAGTCATTTTGTCTCCCTTTTGGGGAGTGAAAGAGGCCTAGATCTTGTGTGGAAGGTGGCAGAATACTCTGTTTCCCTGCTCCGTTACACGGTCACCGGTGCCCATGAAGCACTTGCATTGAGAACAGGAAAGCATAGTGATTCCTACTTAGAAGCCAAAAAAGGAAATGTCTTGCCCAAAGAGGGAGGATTTCTTTTCCATCTGCCACCCACTGCTGCCGCTGCCCTTGGCTCCCCACAGCCCTCCCGCCTTCCCTGCGCGCGAACATGACCCACCTTCATAGTTTGGCAGGAGATGGTGCCGAGCGGTGCTCACCGCGGGCTCCGAGAGGTTTTTAGCTGGAGACGGGTTGCTAGGCACTAAAGGGTTGGCATAATGCCACTGGCATTCACCGCTGGTTGGCAGCGTGCTCAGGAAAAAGCGTGCCACCTCACACGGGGATCCTTGGGGCTGCCCAAACTTGGATGGCAGCATCGGCTTTTTGCTGCTGAAGACATGAGAGTCTAGAGGGAAGTGGCTGTAATGGTAGGGGAAGGGGAGGCTGTAGGAGGGGGTGTACAAAAGGTCTCCGCCTTCTGAATGGAGCTGCTGTTCTGGGGGAGCCAGAGCGTCCGCCGTGGGGCTGGCTCTCCAGTTTCCGAGCTGGCCACACTCCAGTTTGTCCATCTGGAACGAGCTGTATTGCTGCACAGTGAAGAAGACGGATGAAGGGCCAGCAGAGGGGCGGGGGGGCAAGCTGCTTTCTGGCCCCAGGAGATCTGAGCCTACCGACAACTCCACCCCGGGGCTGAGCCCACCCCGGCCACCACTGCAACATGCCCACTGGGAACAGGAATGCTGCAAACAGTAAACCAGTGACCCACCCAGGGAGGGGCAGGAAGAGCTCCCCCTAAGCTGACAACATAGCAGGCACATTTAGACACTTGCCCTTTCTAAGAGCTTTCAAAATAATTAAAAAAAAAAAAGATACAGGGAAGGTTTTCATTTAAAAATGCTATGGAAACATGAGGTACTGTTGTTCTGACCTGTATTTATGTGGATTCGAGCAGGCTGATGGACCTTCACAATTTAGTTTCTTTTTCCTAGACTTTGCTAGTCCAGAAATTCCACCTGCATATCAGCTTTGCACTGCCTTCTCCAGGCTATGTCCCTACCGTCTAGGTAGAACATGCTGGAAGCACCTAACTTCAGCCCATAGTGACCCTTCCTGGCAGGGAGACCCTGTGGTGCAATAGAGACTCATCATTCCTTAATGTGCCCAGGAGTCCTGATCCCCACACCTGAAACAAGCCAGCCACACCCCACACCTGCCCACGTGCGTGTTACCTGTTGGGGGTAAGGATTTGTTCTCAGCTTTGTCTTCATCTTTGTATTTTTGGGTTTAGCTAACTTCCTAGTTTCTTGTGAGGTAGACAAGGTGGTCCTCCAGGAATCCTGGGACTTGGAAGTGGAGACCTGGTCCAGGGACAACTGAAGTTCCTTGTATTCGATGTCCCTGGGAAGCAGGTGGAGGACAAGCCGCGTTCAGCAGCCGTTGAGGAAGAGCCGCTTCCCGGCACTGTCCCCGAGTGTGCTCATGCTCAAAGTTCCAAAGGATCGTTAACCCAGTTGGATGTGGATGGGATTTGAGAACAGGCCAGCTTGCCCTCCCGCTGCAAGTCCCCTGCAGCCCCGGCTCAGCGAGCCCAGGGAACGCTGCACAAGGATGGCGGTTTGGCAGGGATACAGGAGGTCAGTGCGGCCCTCTGCAGTCTGCAAAATAAGCCCCAAATGCATTTCCTGGGGGCACTATGGGCCACTAGGAAGGGTGGAAAGGCAAAACCGACAGGGAGAGAAATACCATTTGTCAAGTCCACCCACATCCATCTGAGTATCCAAATGTTTCTCTCTTAGGCACCCAGAGGTGAGTGGGGGGGGCCCTTGAGGGTCCAGGAGCCCGGCCCCCAGCTGTGTCATTTTCACACTTGCTGCCCATCTCTGTCCTAAAGGGCCAGCCTTGGCCTGGTCATTCCCAAAGGGGAGAGGTCACCCCAAGGCAACAGCCCACACCTGTGGGCACAGGACAAATAATTAAGGGGCTAAAATGACTTTTTTTTTCCCTTACCAGTTTGCTAAAATCACTCTACTTCTAAAAAACAGGGAATTGTCCATCCTCACTATGAAAGAACCCAGAGCTTAAATCCTCACCACATTTCCAAGGTGAGCGAGGACCCTTTACAGGCGGGGCTGGGGGGCTGTACAGGGATCAAGCAAGGGCTGATGGAATCTACAGTGCCCCTGGGGGGCAGGGGACAATATCAGTCCCAAGTAGATTTAGGTCCTGTTGCTTTTGGTGGGCGTAAAAGCATGTGCAACCGAATCTGACCTGGGTCTTTTAAGCGGCCAAACATTCACCATCATTTGCAACAGGCTATGTGGGAGGACTGGGGGAGAAAGGGGGTGTTTATCCCCTATCCCAAAAGACAGGAGTGTGAAAGCTTACCCAGATGCCTGTGGCAGGGGTGGCACGTTTCTATTCCTGATCCGGGACATTCGAGATGGGACATCTCCAGCCCACCCCTGCCCGCTCCCCCTCACCTGGGCTGTATGTCCAGATCACAAGTGCTCCCCAGGGCAGGGCTCCCTTCCAGTGTGCCCACCAGGACCCAGCTCCCTCTTTGCCCACAATGCTGAGAAGACAAATCTTTAGGGCCTCCCAGAACTACTGGATTGCTCAACCAAAACCAACACGTGAGACAAATGAACAGTTTTAGAAAGAGAGAGATGGTGCTGTTTGGAGCCATCTGATGAGGGGACAGGGGGAGAAGGCCAGAGCAAGGAGAGAAACAAATACGTCGGACTTACGTGAGGACATAATTGACACTCACGATGCAGTGGGGCCGGGAGGAGCGGCTGTTGTGCACGACGGTGGCGTAGCTCTGCACCCACACCCAGCCGCCCAGCTTGGAGAGCAGCCGGTAGTACTTGGTGGTGACCTGGCCTTTCACCAGCACTGCAAGCACAAGGGGGCGTGAATGCTGCGTTGGGGGGGCGGGGGGGCAGGACCCCCACCTGCCCGCCCTGGGGCACCCCGACAGCCGGCCTCAGGGCTGTGAACCTTGGACAGTGAGCAGGCCCTGCCTTTGGGGACGCTGCCCCCGCCAATGACCTGCCTTCCTGGTCCTGATCATTTCTGGAGCGAGCACACCTTTGAGAACTTGACAAAGGGGATGGGTTCCCACCGCAGGAAGATGCCTGTTTGCCCCAACACGCAACAGGTTTTGCAGCCACGGAGCTGTGCCCCCCCTCCTCTGGTAAGGACTCTGATTTACAGTCACTGCTTGATAAAATCGGATTTGCTTTTCAGTCTCCAAAATGCCACTATTATGTTTTAATCCCCCAATCCCTTAATGGGCGGGGCTATTGAAACCAAATAATAAATTAAGTGCATTCAATTAAGTGTCAAGTTGGCGTTATTTGCTGTTCATGGAAGGTCTCTGCCTTCACGGTGAAATCTTCTGTTACTCTTGTCATTTACATTTGCTTCCCACCCACCCATCTTCCCCAGGCCCCTTAGTTTCCTACGTTGCTCAGGTAGGAAAGACCTCTGCTTCCTCAGGCAGTTCCTGCAAATTGGGCGCAAGCTCTAGGCTGCTGAGCTCCTCACTTCCAAAGCCTTGGGGTTCCCATAAACCCGCAGCCCCCCTCAAAGCCCTTCTACAGAAGCTGTGGGTGGGCATGGAGGGGAGAAAGCTGGAGAGTTAACCCTCTCCCGGGAGAGGGAAGCTGGTAAGTCGGAAAAGATACCCTGGACGCTGGCTCCCCACACCCCATAACTGGAGCCAGCTGGGAAGCGATTTGAGGAGGTGGTGGAACGAACTGTGATGGAACCAGCTGGTAAGGAGGACACTCTGAGGCTCAGGTGCAACAAAATACTCAGCCTGAGCATTGCACCCTCAGGTGGAGCCCATCTCACTTTCTGCCCAAACACCCCTGGGCTCTACATTGCCTTTGTGACTTCTTGTCACTTTCCAGATGGTTCCTCAGTATCCACTGTAACACCTACATCAAAATATTTCAGTACAGAAATTTTTAAAATGCTGCAAATACGATCATTACAGAGTTATTAGCCTTACTATATAAAGGGTTCATACAGGTTGATAAAAACACTAAGACCCTAAAGTAAAATGGGCAAAGGACATGAACAATCAATTCACCAAAGCAGAACTAGAAATGGCCCAAATGAAAAGCAACTGTTTTTTGTTCAGCTTAAAACTAGACACCATCTGTGCTGGTTTGGCTGTATTATGTCCCCCAAAATGTCATGTTCTTTGATGCAGTCTTGTAGGGGCAGACGTATTAGTGTCGATTAGGTTGGATCCTATTGATTATTTCCATGGAGATGTGACTCAGTCAACTGTGGGCAAGACCTTTGATTGGATAATTTCCATGGAAGTGTTATCCCACCCATTGAGGGTTGGTCTTAATTAAATCACTGGAGCCATATAAAAGAGCTGGCAAACAGAAGGAGCTCCGAGCAGCTGCAGCCAAGACAGACACTTTGAAGAATGCACAGGAGCTGAGAGTGGAGCTGGAGCACAACCTGGGATCAGCAGATGCCAGCCACGTGCCTTCCCAGCTAACAGAGGTTTTCCGGATGCTATTGACCTTCCTTCAGTGAAGATATACTTGTGTTGATGCCTTCCTTCATTTGGACATTTTCATGGCCTTCAGAATGTAACTCTGTAACCAAATAAACTCCCTTTATAAAAGCCAATCCATTGGCAGTATTAGCAAACCAGAACACCATCTATCAAAAGCAGACTTAAAAAAAAATATATATATATATCAAATGATTCCATTTATATGAAATATCTGGAATAGGCAAATCCACCAAAACAGAAAGGTGCTTGGTAGCTGCAAAGGATTCTAGGAAGAGGGTGGGGTGGAGATGAGGAATGACTACTAACAGGTACACAGGTTTCCTTTTGGGGTGACGAAAATGTTCTGGAATTAGAAGTAATGGTTGCACAA
>PVKY010009201.1:0-13512 GCA_004027775.1 Bradypus variegatus
CATTATAAAATAGGAACTGATCTGTAAATGTGAGGATTAGGCAAAGGAACTGAGAGTCTGTGAAATAAGTAACCTATCTACTCATCCCAGCAATTTTGCTCTTTCCTATTCAGAAAATCTTGAAAAGTCCAACTGACTTTTTTCTAGGAACATGTTGTTTAATCTCAGTCAGAAGTAGCTACTGTGCTTCCACTCACTTCCTCCTTTGCACCCTTGAAAGTAAGATCTGCCACCTTTTCCCATCTGATTACTGTGCTGTCCCTTAGGGTGAGATGATTGCAAACCGTGCTGCAGTTCACGTGGACCTTTCAGCCATCACACTCAGAAACATATTTAAAAATGGTCTGTTCCACATTTTCCTTAAAATGATTGTAATTTTATTTAAAGCAGCATGACCTTGGAAATGAAAATTATTTACTTGGTATCCGGGGCAGCATAATGACTTGCAAGTTAAGAAATGTTGGGTTACAGACGATCTGTAGTGTATGTTTTCCACTGACAAAATTGTCCGTGGTTCTTCAATGGTAAGTATTGCAACTTTAAGTCAATGTTCAGGTTGGTTTGCTTTCTTTCTTTAACACACAAATGCTAACAACTTTACCACTTCTATTCAGAGCAATACTTGTGGATTTCTTTGGTGGACTAAAAACAACATTTAAACAAGAGAGCTGAATTTCATTTAACTCAATTCAGTAAACATTTGCCAAATGACTTTCATGTGCAAAGTTCTGGGACATAATAGCTAGAAGAATAACTGCTAGAATCTTACATGTGAATAACAGTTTAAAGTCTTGAAGTTGCTTGCAAACACATCACCTAATTTAAGCCTGGCAACTACCCTGAAGTTTCAAGAATTTAAGTGTTATGTACATTTTGGAATGGGAAAATTAATGCATAGGGCAGAAGGAAATTAAAATTGATGGTTCAAGTGTGATATTTTAAACACTGTACAGGTATTTTAAATGTATTCTTTTGTCCTTCCAACGACCTACAATACAGTTGTTTTTGCTATTCCCATTTTATTGAAGATAAATTTAGTCCTGGGGAGATTAAAGGATTTGTTCAAGGTCACATAAATAGAATTACCCCAGGCTGTCTGACTCCAACTTTAGGTGACTTTTTATGCCAAACAAGCCATCAAGATGATGACTCAAAAGAGAAACAAAGAAAGCAACTGAACTCTCCCAAAGGCTACTCAGAAGCTGAGCTGCTTCAAAAACAAAGGCACTGAGACTTCAGACCCTCCCCTGTGGAGACCGGGTGGCCAGTTCTCTATTATTTGGCACATGAAAGCCTCACTCATTGACATCACTGGAATCTGGCAGGGGTTCCTTTATTACCCAACATCAGTTCCTTCCTTACTCTAAACAGCACAGGCTCATTTTTAATATGAAAATATCGTATAATTCACAGCAACTGGAAGGAGGCCTCATCCTTTGCAGAACGAACTCCCTCTGCCTATTCTGCAAGGGAAGAGGGACAATGCTAAGGTCAAAAGGGCTAGTGTTCAGGGTTCTTAGCCAAACCACCCGACCTCTCTGAGCTTCAGTTTCCCCTGCAGTGCAGTGAAGTTACCGGACATGGGACTGACGCCTCAGAAGAAATTACTTTAGCTCTCAGAGCTGCAGTTCTCACATGTGCAAAATGGAACAGTGGCTGAGTTACATCATCCCGAAATCTCACTCCATTTTTAAGATCATGAAGGTAAAGGGAAAGGATGCTCACAGAGAAAGTGCAGGAAATTACGAAGACAAGATGGAGACCCTCCAAAGTTGATACCAGCTGAATTAATAATTTGACCCAGAAATTCTCCTTCATACCCAGCTCGGTTTGGTAAGTGCTGGATCTGGAGCCAAGGATGCTAAAGATGCTCTAGGAATTGCATGCAGCTTTGAGTGGCAAGTACAGATGGCAGTCTATCTTGATAATAATACTTAGCTGGCTTCCCTGGGGGTTTTCATTTCCTCATGTGTGAAGTGGCAATAATGATGCTCAGATTAAAGCTAGATTATGAAGATTAGAAATGAGGTATTGAAAGAAACTAAAGAGTGACTTCTTTTTATCAGGCAGGAGAGGCTAACCAAAGTAACAGACAATGCCGAGTCTCAGGGGTTTAACATATTAAAATTGTATTTCTCCCTCATTTTCCTGCTGGGTGGCTCTCCTTCAAGCAGTAACCTTGGAATCCAGACTCCTTCCTCATCCGATGATGACTCCACCTTCAACCGATAGTCTTGACATTGCCCAATATGTAGAACAGAGCCTGGGGACTGCGCCGAGGGCCCCTCCCATCAGCTCACTTCCTTGAGCCCTGGTCAGTCAGGTGACCCCCCTTGGGGCAAGGGGGCTGCAAGATAGTCCTTGGTTGGGAGTCCTCTCTCCAGCCACATTCCGCATGGTGGAAATGGAGAACAGACCTTGAGTGGTGGGTTGTCATCTGAGTGAGTCGGGGTCCTTACAGGCATCAAAGAGATCCCAAAGTAACTATTTACAAAGAGGTAGGCAGGTTTTGGGACAGCACAAGCATATGGGTGTGGCCACTCCTGGGCTTGAAGGAGCCAGAGGAGGCTGTGGATGCCAGACCCAGAGCAAGAAGACCCACGGACAGAGAGGCTGCCTGCAGGATTCGCCATCAGGGATGGTGGAGTGACCACGCAGCCAGGAGGCCAGATGAGGGATAAAGACTCCAACCGAGTCCTGACCCCATCCCACCTCACACCCGTGCTCCCTGTCAACTGGGCTCCCCAGAGGCCAGAGAGCAAGGGGGTCACAGGTGTGGTGCTTACAGGGCACCCTCAGCCCAGGGCAGGTGGATGAGGGCGAAGAGCAGACCAAGAGGGCAAACGGCTCTCAGCGCAGCACCACTGCCGCCTCTGGAAGCAGAAAACAACACTCCACTGCAGGTCTTTGGAGGTGTCTTGAGGTGGCTCCATTTCCGGTTGTTACTCCCTGCACTCTCCTTTCCAGAAGGGATGGAAGGATGGCAGGCGAGCAGAGTGTTACATGCCTCACACCGGAGCAAGGCCGCTGGCCACAGAACTGGCATCAGGTGTTCTGGCTGACTGAGGGGATGCATTTATTCAGAGACTCCAGGAGGTTAAGTGCTTGCCCAAAAACCATGCTGGGCAAGTGTTATTATTTGCATTGCAGAGGAGCTGTGAGTAGTCAGTTCTGCCTTTCCCCAGGTCCCACCTGGTCCCACCAGCCCTCAAGCAATCAGAACCTTCAACCCCTGCACCTCGGAAGAAATCCCAAAGATCCCCAACATCTGTAACTGCCAGGGTTCAACAGTATTTATAATGCAGATTGCACACTTTCAGGTAGAAGGTATTAGGCACACATCTCCAACATTTGTTACACACATCTCTTTTTACCTCACACTCATCTCAAAAAAGTAGTCGGAGGGCCTGAGATCAACCCTTCTTTTGAAGGTTTCTTAGCTTGGGAGGACAGAGCCAGGGTTCTGATTCACGGATCTTGCTTTATTCTCTACGCCCCTCACTGCAGCACACTCACATACACTCACACACTAGCAAATGCACACTTTAACACACTCATGTGCACACTTTAACACACACATTCTCATACCTATTCACAATCATATACTCACATGCACTCATCCATTCACACATGCACACACCATCTCATACTCTTGCACACACACTCACACTCTATCACACATACACACACCGTCCTCCAGCTCTCCAAGAGTTATAATGCTTTGCTTCATTCTACTGAAGCCACCTCCATTCAACAACAGAGACGGAGGGAAGAAGCCAGGCTGGTAACCTCATCTCTGCTCCAGGGTATACAGGGACTTTCTTTTAACCTTTTCCAGGCTATGAATTACCCACCTCCCTCACCGGATTTTCTTGATATCACCAAAACGTTCTGGGTGAGGCAGCAAGCTCTGGAATCAGTGTCTGTACCCCCCTTTCCTGAGGACTAATTCTAGTTACTGGCAGGCAATTCCTCTTAGGATCCCTGGCAAACCTGTGAACCAGGACTAACTAACAGTGAGCCATTTGGACATCCCCATCAGTCTGTGAGTTTGGGGTGAGGCCAGGTGTGAATCATGCTTCAGGGAAAAGCTAAACCATGAACTGGACACCCTTGCCTAGCAGAACTTTTATCAGAGCTCAGGTAACGTGCAGGACACATCCAGGAGGTGTTCTCTCTCTCCGCCTTTCTCAACCCCCTAATCTCACCAGCTGGAGTCAAGGAGAAGATGAAAGGAGAGACAGGTAAGGAAGGAAACAAGGAAAGCAGTTGTCGTTTACTGAGACTGCTGCATTCCATGCAGAATATGAGCAGCCATCTGAAGTCATCCCATTGGCCCACTCTCAGTATTGTTCTGTGGGCATATCCATCTTAAAGATGAGGCCCCTACAGTTCAGAAAACCTAAGGGATTTGTTCAAGTTCCCATAAAGGAACAGGCTGCAGATCCCCAGCCTGAACTGGAGTTTTGGTCCCTAACTTGGGTTTTCTTTCCTCTGCACATCAACACATAAACTCAAACCAGCCCCAAATGGGAAAGGAATGGAAGAGTTTAAACTATTTAATGGGCATACGTAGGGACCATGAAAAAATACATGCTTCCTTAAAATCCAGATTGTCATTTCTTTGGATGAGAAATTGGCTTAACAAAATGCATGTGGATGTTTTGATCTTATTGCAGGAAAAAGAAATTATAATAATTAAAGTGTCATGGATCAAATTTGACAGAACTGGTGACAGGAGTTACTTTTAGCTACAAATGAAGAACACATGGGATTAAAAGGAAAGTAATATCCATAAAGGTGACACAAACTCCAGCTGTAGGAAAGACTGGCATTAATAAAAGCAATTAGTAAATGAGCAAGCATGCTAATAAGGCAATTTTTAGCAGATTCTAGAATTGTACACTGCAAAGTCAAAAGGATCCCCAATTAATGAAATGAAGCCGTGGACAAACATATCTTGGGAAACAGCAGACTTCTTCACCTGGTTTCTACAATGTGGATTTCTAAATGTGGTTTCTGAATGTGGACAAAATTTATCCAGCAGAAAGACGCTCAAGCACAAAATATAGTATTATAATCATGATAATAATATCTGTGAGTCTCTATAAATCACAAAGCACTTTCACAAAAGTGGAAGTTAAATCAGATCCATCTTTCATTTCCTTCCTTTCTTCTTTCCTTCTTTCCTTCCTGCTGCCTGGCTCTCCCCCTTCCCCTGTCCAGGTCAGTAAATATTGGTTTACCCTGTGAGCCAAGCACTTTTAATGGACAAAGCAGGAAAGGGGCTTACCTTCACGTGCTAGCATTCTAATGAGGGAGGTAGACTTTTAATTTTAATAAGCATTATATTTTTTTGGATTTTGATGAGAACATAAGTAATTAGGTGAAAGGGTACACAGAAACAAGTCGGTGGCAATTTGGATGAGGTGCTCGGGAAAGGCTTCTCTGAGGAGGTTAAGGTTTGAGTTCAAGAATCAGTTTTGGAAGATCTTGGTTAATGCTTACTGTTCAAGCAGGGGTGGTGCCAAGTGCAAAGGCCCTGAGGCAGGAGAAAGCTTACAGAGATGTAGTTCTTGGAAATGATACTCCATGCTCTCCATGCATGACATACACAGGAGTAAGCAGGGGAGGAAAACCGGTCAGCTTTGATTAAGAGAACTTGGTACAAGACCACGTCTCTGTGAATGTGGATAAGTCTCTCTGCTGCTCTCTGGAACTTCCCCTCACTCTCCAGAAAAGCAAATTAATAACAGATTCCTCACTGGGGTTGAAAATGCTTGATAAACTGTTCAGTGCCATAAAATGAGAAAGAATTTACTTTTTTAAAAAAAAATCCATATAGCTAGGAATTAATTTCATACCTATCAAAGAATCAGTTCATTTAAAAGTTAGGGAATAAAGTTTGTTTTGTATAAATTCTAGCAGAGAACTCATTTATGCTACCTGTAGAAACCTCTGTTGGTTGTCTGAAAATTTCTGCCTTCCGAGCAACTGATTTTTTTTTTTTTTAATCTCAAAGTTGGAGAGAGAGCACAATGAAATGATTAAGGGTTTCTCTCTGGAACTAGATGGTCAGGATTTGAATCCTGGCCCTACCACATGTCCCTGGGCGAAGTACTTCATCTCTGTCTCTGCTACAGTGTCCCCATGACTAAGAGTAATAGGGGAAAATACCAGAACCTACTTCCTAGGGCTGTTAGCATCCCAGCCCTGTGGTGAGTTACCCAACATTTCACGGCTGGCAAAATAGCAAATCCAGCCGTGAGCACTGGTTTTCTGTCTTCAGACTGCACACTGTCTCCTCTGCACTTGGCAGCTCTCTGTGACCCCAGGTCAGACTGCTTCTCCTCTCCTTCCCACCACCGTCACCATCTCCCCGGGACTTCTACCACAGCCGACAAATGGGTCTCGCTGAGTCCAAGTCACTCTCCTCGGAGCTGCCAGTGTGGTCTTTCTAAAGCATAGAGCAGATGATACCAGCCCCGGCTCACGCTGATTCCCCGGCCGGCACCTGGGTCTGGCAGCCCAGCACCTGGCTGCAGCGCCCACCGTGCCCGCCTCGCTCTGTCTGCACCAGCCTACGAGCACCTCTGCTCTCTCGGCCGCACCCACTGTGCACCCACATCTGCACGGGCCTTGCTCCCTCACTGTGCTCAAGTCTCCATCCCAGTGCTGTCTTCACGGAGATGCTCTGTTGACCAAGCTTAACTAAAACATCTTCTCCACCCCAACTGCTCTCCTCCTGCTTTGTTTTCTAATCACATTCACTTACACCTTATATCCACCTATATGTATCTATCTATCTATAGAATCTATTGATCTATCATTTATCATCTACCAAATGCATATATAATATATCTAACAATAATCTTATAGTATCTCTGATATCTAGATATACATAGTATTATACATATTTATATGTATATACTTATATACGAATTTCCTTATTTACTCTATATCTCTTGTTTGACTCTAAGTTTGATGGGGAAAGGGAATGTGTTCATGCTTTAATCATATATTCCCTACCGTTTAGGTAGAACGGTAGCTGCCTAGTAGAATAGAGTGAGTTATGGTTTACAGAATTCTCTAAACACTTATGTATTTCATTTCTGTTTTGCATTTTTTTTTTTGAGAACTAGAATGCACTGAGTTCTTATTGTTGTCTCTTTTGTTCAAGTTGATTTTTTGCGGACAGGGTAGATCACTTTTGCGGCTTCCCTAGCGGCCTCTCCCAGTGCCTTGTGTGGACTTGAACACCAAGTACCTGCTATGCATGGACATTTTGTGGTGGGTTGGTTGCTTGACTGACTGATTGCACATGTCACATGAATCCTTGTTTGCCTGATCTCTTTGGATGATCTATGAAATCTTTCATAAGGAAGCACCCAATGGCTTTGACTGGGCCACTACATTAATGAGAGAATGGTTTGGCCTGAGAGCTCTGGCAGTAGTTAGCTCCCAGTACAATATTTCAGAGCAAATTCAGGGTGATGGGAGAAAAAGGTAATTGAAGAGATGGGTAGTATTATCACCATCTTAACTAAGACACAGCAAGGCCATGATCTACTCACAGTTGCACACTTAGCCATCAGTAAAGCTGATTGAAATTTGGCTTCTGTATGGCTCCAAAGCCAAACTTCAATAATGCTGTGCTCTCAAATATCACCTCCCATGCAGGAAGGATTGACTTTCTCGCCATGACTCTGTGCAGTTCTTAAGGATGTCTTCTTGAAACATTTTCTCTCCCATATACAAATTCTCTAATTTTATTTTATACCATTCCAGACCAGATATTGTAGAATTGTGCTATTCAGTATGGTGGCCACTAGAAGGCTATTGGGCATTTGAAATGTGGCTCGTTTGAAATGAGATATGCTGTTAAGTATAAAATACACACTGGATATTGAAGACTTAATAAGAAAAGAGTAATGTAAAATGTCTCATTAATAAGTTTGTTGATTACATGTTAAATGAAAATATTTTGGATATGTTGTATAACATAAATGCATTATTAAAATCATTTCACCTGTTTTTATATATATTTTTCAAACATGGCTACTAGAAAATTTTAATCACATACATGGCTCAGATTCGTAGCTTGCATTGTACTTCTAGTGGACATCATTGTTTAAAACTATTTTTATTCTCATTCCATGATCACTCGAGGAGTATAACTTCATATACCAAGTCTTTTCCCAAATCTCCCCTCCACTGCACCCCCATCTATGATCTCTAAAAGCCACCCCGGTCATACAGCACCACTTACTTATCCAGCATAAATCATGTGATAGAACATACCTCCCTCTTTTGCTCACACTGTTTCCTGAAACTTGAATAACTTTTCTGACTTTCTTTACATTCAGAAATTCTATGTGCTTTTAAAAACCATGTGAAATGCCATGTCCTCCATGAAGCCTTCTGATGTTTCTCAAATTTAATCCTCTACAACCAAAGCATTTTTCTTATACTTCTCTTATCACAAAACTTCTTTACATTATGCCACCTACCTCATATCTTAGTTTGCCAGGGCTGCTATGACAAACAGCACATAACAGGCTGCCTAGAAGTAAGGGCTAGAAGCCCAGCGGCAACATCTTGACAGGCTGTAATTTTGCAGGGAGACGAGCATTCTGGTGCTGGCTTGCCACAATTCTTGGAGCTCCTTAACTTGCATCTCTGTCTCCATCACATGGCAGTCTCTCTCCTCAGTGTTCTCTTGTGGTTTTCTCTAACTGATGCATCCAAATTTCCTCTGCCTTATAAGGACTTCAGCCATTTGGATTGAGGCCCACTCTGATTCAATTTGGCCTCATCTAAATAGGACCTTCGAATACCTTATTCACAAATGAGTCCAAACTTTAACAAATTATATGATTTTCAAAGGTTCCATTTACAAAGTGTTTCATCCCCCCCCCCCCCAGAACTGGGGTCGGTATCTAATCATGTCTTTTTTGGGGGGCACAATTCAATCCCCAACACTCCATTAAAACTCTTGTCTTTCATATACTATTGTAAATGCTTCATTATTCGAACCATTTATCAAACAAATATTTGTTGAGCCTATTCCAAGCATTAAGTTAGCTCTGGAATTACATTAAATAAATGGAAAAAATGAACAAATTTATTTCACTCACTCTCTCCCTCCAGATACCAAGATGAAATTAGAGTACAAGTGATTTACTGAGGTGGGTGAGCAATGTTTGTGATGGATAAATAGGGAGGAAGTAAGAGTAGAGGGGAAGAGTCTCAGACCATGATCTGAGTTCTGGCAAGTGTGAAAGGATAGAGGAAAAGAAGGATTGGACAGGAAGAGCTTCAGACTGCAGCGAAATTCTAATCAAGTCTCAGTCAGACTAATTAGGTGTCTCTGAGCCAAACGTCACCGGAAAACTCCCCACAATGGGGCAGGAATGGGGCTGCACTAGCAACCACATGGCTCAGCTGGCAGCCAGGAGAGGCCCAGGGAAAGCGTGGCTCTAGTGCTCAGGCCTCTGGCTGGGGTGGAGCTGAAGATGGCAGCAGCTTGATCTGAACATCACCTCCACCCTCTGCAGCAAGTTCTCTTGAGCAGAGCACCTCCATGTCCCCCACAATATATAATTTGCTCCTCTTCATAGAAGATTTGAGGCAGCTTAAAATTTGACTCATAGAATGTAGCTCACAGGTTAACTACAGGCTTTGGAGCCATACTGTGCAGTTTGAATGTATTATATCCCCCAAACACCATTATCTTTGGTGTAATCTTGTGTGGGCAGACCTATCAGTGTTGATTAGATTGTAATTCTTTGAGTGTTTCTGTGGAGATGCACCCCACCCAGCTGTGCGTGATGACTCTCATTGGATAATTTCCATGGAGGTGTTGTTCCGCCCATTCAGGGTGGGTCTAAATTAAATCACTGGAGACATATAAATGAGCTGACGAACAAAAGGAACTCAGTGCAGCTGAGAATGACATTTTGAGAGGACCTGCAGCCAAAAGGGACACTCTGAAGAATGCATAGGAGCTGCAGATGAGAAACATTTTGAAGACAGACATTGAAAGCAGACTCTTGCTCCAGAGAAGCTAAGAGAGGAAAAATACCCCAAGTGCAACTAAGAGTGACATTTTTGAGGAACTGCAGCTGAGAGAGGAACGTCCTGGGAGAAAGCCATTTTGAAACCAGAACTTTGGAACAGATACCAGTCCCTAACAGGGGTTTTCCAGACACCATTGGCCATCCTCCAGTGAAGGCACCCAATTGCTGATGTGTTAACTTGGACACTTTATGGCCTTAAGACTGTAACTGTGTAATCAAATAAACCTCCTTTTATAAAAGCCAGTCCATTCCTGGTGTTTTGCATTCTGGTAGCATTAGCAAACTAGAACACATATAAATGTTTAAATCCCAAATTTAGATCCCAAATGATTTATTTATTAGTTGTATGATCTTAAGGAAAGCATGGTCACTTCTTGAAACTTCAGTTGGCTTCTGTAAAGCAGCCTGCTGAGGGCTGTTTCTTTTGGTCAACAGCTTCATTGGGTTGTTAGGTAAAATAATAAAATGCAAATACATTATAGAACCTAAGATACAATTAGTGCTTAATTAACATTGGTAATAATATTTTTATGGTTGTTGCTGCAATGGTTGAAGTTGTCAGTGTTCTGAAATATCAGAAAAATTCATTAAGGAAATGAGAATAAAATCCAAATCTATAATGATATGGGTGACCAAAATGCTTCCTGGCAGCTTCTTTTGAAAGGAAAATATTTTCTGCTATTTAATTCTGAATCCCTGAAAAGAAAACTTGTCTTTCCCCACTAGAAATAAAGCTTTTCTTAAAAAGAAAGTATATGTGACATTTTTCACATAAGATTTTGTGGGGATGGGATCTTATTAATCTTTGCATTTCCCACAGCCCAGGCTGATGTATCCCCAAAGGCTGTGCTTAGTATAGGCTGGCTATGTTTATCTGAGTGATAGGAATGCAATTCTGTAGTCCTCCCTGAATACAGGAACTTTGAAAAAGCTGTTCAATTATCAATACTTTTGGGAGAAAATATTTCTTGAAACAATGGTTAAGCCTATGCTTTGCAGTAACAGCAATGCTTTAGAGGCTTTCTAGAGGCATTCCAGAGATCACCAGAGGCCGTGGCAAAAGCAGGGGATGCTGGGAAGATGCGGACCTCAGACCCACACGGATCTGTGTTTCATTCCCAGCTTTCTCACTTTTTCCCTTTACAGACTGTTGGGGAGTTGCATGACCTCTCTGAGTCTCAGTTTCCCATCTGGAAAATATAGATAATTAAGTCTTGGCAGAGGTGTTTAAAAAATAAGACATTTTCAGGAACAAAGGAAAGAAAACAAAAATATAGCAAAATCATCTTTGTTTGGATTCTTTCAGGAGCAAACAGAGATTTAAGGCAAGAAGTTAATTAGGGAGAAGAAAGCAAAAAGCACAGGTAAGGGAGCAGGGGTGTGAGCCGGGGAAGGAGGCCACGCTGGGTGCATAATGAGCAGGTTGCCTCTGTGAGGATCAGGTCCACTGAGGACCCCAGGACAGCGGCAGAGAGAGGGTCTCCGAGTGAGGGCCCACCCAGGTGAGGACGCTGCAGTATCCACCACCACCCCCAACCCACCCCTGCCCTAGGTCCCATCAGTTGCTGTCGGTGCCCTGCCCTGCTTCCAGGCTGAGCAAGGTCCTGAAGTCTGAGGGAGCCCTGGGCCAGAGCAGTTGGTGCTTGAAATAAAAATCCTTCAGGGCAAAGGGAACTGGAAGTGCTTAGGGCTCAGAGTGGGGCACTGAGGCATGTGCAACCAGACTGCTTAGAAAAGCATTAATTCAACATCTAGTTACTACACCCCGGTCTCGGCTCTGGGTTACGGAAGTGACCCAGATGGAGCCCCATACTTTCATTCTTCTGCTCAGATTGTGGGTGGGAGTGTGGGGATGGGACAGAAAGGGAACTATAACAAATTCACAATCTCAGAGAGTGATAAGTACTGGGAAGGAAAGAGGCAGGATGACAAACTGAACTAACCCAACACTAGGTCACTAGCTAGGTGAAAAGACCAAAAAGCTGAGAGTCACATTAAATAGCTCATCCCACAAAGGAAGAGCAACTTAATTTATCAAAGGACTCACAATTCCAGGGAGACCCTGAGCTTGGGAAACAGCCGCATCTATTTCTAGGAGAGCAGAATGTGGAAAGGGAGAACCCTGAAGAACTACACAAAAAAAGATACAAGTTCAGTTTCTCAGGGGGCAGGCAAACGCATTTTCAGGGAAGCGGCCTTTAGCCGGTCCTAAATCCTCTACTGCTCTTCTAATGAGTTTCAAATTTCTAAAAACATGAAGTCTGTAGTCAGTGAGGAATAAATAACTAGACTTCATCACTGAAGGAAATATCCAGTCAATGGATAAATATTTACAAATCTTCTATGAACAGGCCATCTACAAAGGATTAATAGAGGTAAACCATTCAGAGGTAGTTTCTGACCCAAGAGGCTGCAACCAAAGTGGTTCTCAGCCAAGGATGGTTTTGCCCCAAGGGGACGTTTAGCAATGACATATTTTTTCGTCACAATTGGCAGGAAGGATGTTGCTAGAATCTAATGGGTAGAGGCCAAAGATGCTGCTAAATATCCTACAGTGCACAGGGCAGCCCCACAGGATGAAGAAGTGGCCGACCCAAAATATCAGTAGTGCTGAACTGAGAAACCCACCAGGAAAGTCACCTAAACTGAGCTTTAACCTCTTGACTGCAATATATAAGAATGTTTCCTTTTATGTGTTCTCTCAGCACCTTACACAAGCCACAATATATCAGATGTTAAGTAAGTATCAATTGTCACATGAGAAATGCTAATGATCGGGGCAGTAGGATGTAGTGAAAAGAGAACATGATGTGAATGCAGAAGCCTCTGATTTTTAAATATGTAACTCACTACCCCTAAGACATTAGGGAAAATGGCATGACCACTTGGGCCCTCAGTTTTCTTATCTGTCACAATAGGGTGGATATAGATGTGTAATGGATAGATGCATAAAAAGCAACAAGCAGTCCAGGACAATGGACTTGTGGTGTTTTGAAGGTGCCTTGTACCCCAGAAAAGGCCATGTTCTTTTAATCCATTCCTGTGGGTGGGACCTTTTGATTAGGTAATTTCAATTGAGATGTGTTCCACCCCATCCAAGGTGTCTTAATTCCCTTACTAGAGTCCTTTATAAGAGGATGAAGGACACAGAGAAAAAGCCCAAAGAAGCTCCAGAGAAGCTGAGAGAAAAGGACACACCCACAGAAGCTGAGATAAAGACACTGAAGCCAGAAGCTGAAAGCAGTGAAACGTAGGAGCGACGAACACATAGACACCAGCCCTGTGCCTTCCCATGTGACAGAGTGTCCCAGATGCCAGCAGCCTTTCTTCAGCGTTCAGCTATTGTCCCATTGATACCTTAATCTGGACATTTTCACAGCTTTAGAATTGTAAATTTGTAAGCTAATAAATCTCCATTGTAAAAGCCAACATA
>PVKY010009202.1:0-13476 GCA_004027775.1 Bradypus variegatus
GACATTTTGAAGACGGCCGTTGGAAGCTGATGCAGACATTTTGCAGAGCGCCATTTTGAAATGCAACCTGGAGGCAAGCAGACACCAGCCACGTGCCTTCCAAGCTAACAGAGGGTTTCTGGATGCTAATGGCCTTTCTCTAGTGAAGGTACCATTTGTTGATGAACATTTTGTGGCCTTAAGACTGTAACTGTGTAACCAAATAAACGCCCTTTATAAAAGCCAGTCCATTTCTGGTGTTTTGCATTCCGGCAGCATTAGCAAACTAGAACACTTTCTAAGCAACATAGTACTCGGAGCAGAGTTGAACTGAACTGAACCTTGAAAAAGAAGTCCCTTTTCTTCCCTGCTTTAGAGAATGGTTGCTTTCTCTTATACCTGGATGAAGGTCATTGTCTTCTCACCTGTGGGGCTGCTCGGGGACTTTAATGAGGCTCTGGTCTTGTACGACTCACCACATTCCAAAACACTATCTAGAGGAAAGTTGTTTAGCTCCTCAACACCTTCCAAGTTGCCCGTGGCCAACTGCATAAACCTTTCCTCTGAATTCTGACATGAGGTGAGACTAGCACAGCACCTGCCATAGAGCAGGTTTCCCCAAATAACTTTAGCTGGATTTGAAAACCAAGCCATTGCATAGCAGACGCAGGATTGGGGCTGTGTGGGAAGGGCTGCCATCCTCAAGGTTGGCACCAGTTGGGCGAGGTGAGGAGGGACAGCTACTCTTTCTGCCCCGACTTTGCCCAGGCCAGTCCCCTTCTTCTATTGGGTTTTCATTGCTCCCTCCTTCACACATGGCTCAAGTTGAGACAGGTGACCATCTGGACAGCCTGGTTTGCAAGGTGGAGCTCTCTCCCTGGGTTCAAGGTTCTGTTCCATCTGCACATGAGCCCGGGACAAACAGCTCCGGGCCTTGTTTTAGTTTCCTAGGGCTGCTTCAACAAAGTACCACAAGCTGAATGGTTTAAAACAACAGAAATTTATGGTCTCGTGGTTCTGGAGGCTAGAAGTACAAAATCTGTAGGGGCAAATCCTCCGTGCCTCTTCCAGGCTAATGATGGTTTGTCAACAGTCCTTGGGCTTCAATCTCTGCTTCCGTTGTCGCATGGCTTTCTTTCCGGTGTCTGTTCTGCATCTCCTTACCTCTTGTCCTGCCCTAGGACAGCAGTCACATTGGATCCAGGGCCCACCCTCCTCTAGTATGACCTCACTTTTACTTGCCTAATTCCATCCGTAATGACCTATTTCCAAATAAGTTCACATCCTGGGGGAATCAGGACTTCAACATACCTTTTTGGGGAACATAATTAATTCAACACATAACAGGTCTGAAGCCCCTGGCCCAGCCCCTCACTATGTTGCCATTGCTGTCACCATCTTCATCCTCACAAACCTTAGTGCCTGCTCTCCAGGAGCCAAGTCTTCAACCACACACTGACTGTGCCACTACTGTGCCTTGCAATTCTCATCACGTCTCCTCATTTTCTAACCCAGGATGGCAAATATGTTTCCCCTCTTCTGCCAGCTCCACCTGCTTGGTGAGATGATGAAGCCAAGTAGGGGCTCGTTGGAATAGACAACTACAACTTATTAGGGATGTCGGCCACAGGCGAGGAAAGGGTATTGAGGAAGCGAAAGGGCCCCGGATGTGGGCTAGGCCTAGCAAAAGACTGAGCCCTTGCTTTAACTTCCTATTTCCTCTTCCCCAGGGGAATTTTACTGACACTTGCCTCTTCCTTCAGGTAAAATTCCACATCCCCACAGGGATTGGCTTTATCCTGAGAGACAACACAATAAACCTAGCATTTGTTCCAGAGATGCACTTATCCAGTCACAAGGGTGGTTGGGGCCTTTCTTATTAGCTGTGTTTTCGATTTGAACACTGGTTGAGTGGAATTTGCTCATCCTCTTTCCTTATCTAACATCACAAATCTGGGAAAATGGGTTTCCTCTGATGGCTATGGGAAGAGGTTCCATTTACTGCTTCCAACTCAAAGATGAGGGAATTCTCAAAGATGTGTGTGCTGGTTTGGATATATTATGTCCCCCAGAAAAGCCATATTCTTTAATGCAATCTTGTGGGGGCAAACTGATTAGTCTGTTGATTAGGGTGGATCTCTGATTGAATTATTGTCATGGAGGTGTGGACCATGCCCCTTCAGGGTGGGTCTTAATTAGATCACTGGAGTCCTTTAAAGGGAGCTCACACAGAGCAGAGAAGACAAATGCCCCAAGAGAAGCTAAGAGCTGACACAGACACTGCCACTTGGAGACACTTGGAGATGCAGACAGAAGGATGCTTGGAAATGCTAATCTAAGAGATGAAGCCCAGAGTTTGCTCTGGAGAAGCTAAGAGAGGACCCCCAGACATTTAGAGAGAAACATTCTGGGAGAAAGAAGCAAGGACTCACAGGAACTGAGAGAGAGGAGCTAAGAGAAACACAGAAACATTTTGGAGAAAGCCATTTTGAAAGACAACCTGGGAGCAAAGGACCAGCAGATGCCAGCCATGTGCCTTCCCAGCTGACAGGGGTGTTCTGGATGCCATCAGCCATTTCTTCAGTGATGGCAGTTCTAGCAAAGCAGAATAGTGTGAGAGTAGCAGGTAAAGAATGAGTGTTCACTGACTCTTTTTACTGCCTCTGTACTTTGACAACGACACCAGCTGTTCTGGTTGTTTATCACAACAAATCACCCCCAAACTTAGTGGCTTAAAACCACAGTTTTTTTTCTCTCTCTCTCTCACATCTTCTGTGGGTCAGGTATTCAGGAAAGGCTCAGCTGGGTGGTTTGACTCTGCTCCACACAGTGTCACTGGATGGCCTTGAGGGGAATCTGGCAGCTGGAGAATCTGCTTCCAAGATGACTTGCTCCCACAGCTGGCAAGTCAATGCTGGCTGTCAGTCAGGAGTGCAGCCAGGTTTGTGGGCCGGGGACCTCAGTTCCTCTCCTCATGGACCCTTCTGTGGGCTGCTTGAGCTTCCTCACAGAATGGTGGTCGGGTTCTAAGAGCAAGCATCTTGAGAGAGAGAGAGATGATAGAAGCTACCGTTTTCTTATGGCCTGGGTCTAGAGAGAGGCACAAATCCTCTTCTTCAAGCAGGCACAGAGCCAAATTCAAGGGGAGAGAGGACAGACCTCACCTCTTGAAGGGAGCATTGTCAAAGAATTTGGGGCCATGTTTTAAAACATCCACACTGGGGCAACTCTAATAATTGTGCCACTCAGAGTAAAGGGGAGGTAATATCTTAGTATCTGTGTGTTTAAGATGCTCAGAAATACAAACACAACTTAGGTGAATGGCAACTCGAGTTGCAGGCATGTGTCAACACTTTCTCCTACATCTATTCAACATGTCCAGGAGTGGTGCCCCTTAGGTTCATGTAGAGAGAGAGAGAAAAAAAAAATAGGAACAGCATCTAGTGTCTTTCTTTTCAGGAAGGCAGACTTGGGTGAAAGGGTAAGCTGGGGGGGAGAGGTAGCCAGCAAACATAGCTCCTCTTTTGAGCAGGAACAGAATTGAGAAGAATGGATCAGGTCTTGGAGTTGGACCTCAGTTCTGGCTGGGCACCTCCTGTGTGCCAGTCGGTCCTGTGTGCTAGGGATATGAGACATGCCAAGACAAATAAATAATGGTCCCTGCCCTGCCAGCAGTCACACTCTAATTTGGGAGGTATTCTGGTTTGCCAAAGCTGCCAAAATGCAATATACCAAAAATGGATTGGTTTTTGCAATGGGGGGTTGTTAGTTCACAAATTTGCAGTCATAAGGCCATGAAAATGTTCCAGTTCAGGCATCAGCAGGATGATAGCTTCTCTGAAGAAAGGCTGATGGCATCCGGGTTCCTCTGTCACATGGGAAGGCACACAGTGATGTCTGCTAGTCTTTTTTCTTGGCTCTGGTTTCAAAATGGCTTTCTCTAAAATGTCTCAGGGCTTCTGTCTTAGCTTCTGTCTTAGCTTCTCCCAGAGGCAAACTCTGGATTATGTATTTTAGCTTCTCTCTTAGCTTTCCCTGGGATGTTTCTGTCTAAGCATCTCTGTGCACTCTTCAAGATGTCTCTGCCTTTTATCCTCTCATAGAGGATGCCAGTGAAGACAATTAAGACTCACCTTGAATGGTTTCCATGTTTCCATGGAAACAATCTAATCAAAAAGTCCCACCCACAATAGGTCTGCCCCCACAAGACTGGATTAAAAGAACATGGATTTTCTGGGGTATATAATAGAGTCAAACCAATACAGGAGGTAAGCCACAATGTATTGAAGGACTACATTATAAGACCCTAAATGGCAAAACTGAGAGCAAGGACTTTGGACCAACTATATGACTTGAATAGATTACTTCCATTCTAAACCTCATTAGTAATATGGGATTGCCACAAAAGAGGAAGAATCAGTGCTTGAGAGGCTCAGAGGAAGGACAGTCATGGAACACTTCCTTTTCAAGGAGACTTCATGGCAGAAGCCTTCCTTCCCATGTCCATCTCAATGCTTTCGATGTGGCTTCATGCCCACCACTCCATAAGGGCTCTTATCAAGGGCTCCTCCCAGGCTTCACTTTCTTTAATTCTGCTGATTTTGACACAATAGACTGCCTTTTCCTTCCTGAAATTCTTTCTTCTGTGATGCTCATCATCCTCTTACCTCCTGCCTGTTCCTCCCTGTGTCCTTTCCTGACTCTTCTTGCTCCTCCTGCCCCTTAAAATAAAGTCCTTCCCACCAAATTTCTAGTCTCTTGATCATCTTCTACACAAACTTCCTCTGGAAGGTCTCATCTTTCCCCACTGCTCCAACTACCCTCTTTATATCCATACCTTCCAAGTCTGTGTCTCCAGCCCTCTTACCTGGGCTCCTTACCTATATTTCTAACCACCGTTAATCTATTCATTCAAGACAAATTTATGGAGACCCTCCTGTGTGCTGAGGACAGGGGAGATCTCTGTCCTTGTGAGACTCTCAGGTGAGCCAGGGAGACTGCCCCTTAGTGGCAAGTCACACCATTAAGGACTTAGTTACAATGTGACAATGGCTACAAAGGAGAAAAAATGTCCACCTGGGAGGTGGACCTAATTCTTCCACGTGGTCAGGAGAGGACCTCTGAAAAATCTGGGGCTCAGCTGAGCTCTTGTTGGGTGAGTGGGAAGGGAGAGAGGGAAGCGGAGGGGCGTACAGGATTCCAGGCATATGGGCAGGCGGTCTGAGTCACGCAGGAGTGGGTGAGTTGGAAGAGCTGAGGAAAGGTCAGTATAGCTAAGTGGGCTACAGGGAAGGCTATGGGGAGAGTGGTGTGAAATGAGGCTAGAGACGTGGAAGGGCCTTGTGGGACATGATAAACATGTGGGCAAAACCCCCCTCAGGAGTCCACTGTGACTCTGTAGGCTTGAGGAGGGCATGATCAAATTTGTACTGCTAAAAGATCGCTCTGGCTGCTGTATGGAGAAAAGGGGGCGAGACTGGAGTTGGAGCCAGGTGGCTATTGTGAGTGTTATGTAGGCAACTAGCTATTATGGTTTGGCCTAGGGTGGTGACAGAAGTAAAGAGAAGTGGCCAGAAGGAGGTAAAATCTTCAGAATTTAGTAATAAATTGCATGAAGAGTGAGGAAGCAGGAGGTCTCAAGGATGATTATTGGGTTTCCCGCTGACTCAAAATTCCTGGAGCCAGAGAGCACTGGAGGAGGGACAAGACTGAGGCAGAAGATGATGATTTCATTTCTTACCTATGTGTGTTGAAGGTAGTTTTGGGGCAGGCTAACTTGTTAGCCTGCAAGGGTAAAATCTCAGACCTTTCGGAGTTCTTGACAGTGGCATTCATCACCTTTCACTAGGACAACTGAGACAGCCTCCACCTCCCATCCTTCCCAGACACCTGCTTCTGGTGCCAAAGTTCCCCTCAGGGTCCCCTAGAGCAGAGACAATTCATTCCAGACTCCCAAATAGTCCTCCAAGGCCCTGGCAGGATGGCTCTTGTCTCCCTAACTTCACCTCCCATCACCCTCACCCCTGCTACAGCTCGGACAACCATTCCCCCTGCACACCTTGTCCACTCTTTTGCATCTATGCCCTTGTCATGCTGTCCCTCCACTGGGGCTGCCCTTCCCACCTCTCTTTGTGAAAGTACCATCTCACCTTATCCCTGAGGCCTGCCAGGGTCCACTCAGGCCTTCCCTCTCCCTTCACTGTCTTCCACTTTGCTCATCTTGTAGAATTCATTAAGTCCTCCTGCCTTGTAGGCTGGATACCTGGGTAAGCCCCACTCTGCTTCTTCTAGAGGTTCTGCACCTCACCTCTGTGATCCTCTCAGCTCCTTTAACCCCTGCCATACAGTAGGAATTCAACCGATGCGTGATGTTTTGAAGAGTCGAACTGCCCAGGGAATGAATGTTCTTGCAGAACAATAGGATGGGTGGTAAATGCATAGGTGGGGCAGAAAACACATTCCAGGTGAGAGGAACAGAATGAACAGAGGCATAATGGAGAAAACGGCTAAGGCAGGGGGAGCAACCATTTTGCCATAGGGCTGAATTCATGAAGGAGGGCTGAAGGCGGTGGGTCTGAAAAGGTGAAGAAAGTGGGGCCCAGGGCTCAAGAGGGCTTTGGCCTTTGGGGCCCCATTCCCCTCCTAGGGCAGAGGCCTTGGTAAGGGCCCCAAGGTCTAGGTTACCTGCCCATTGGCCTCAAGAGACTGCTCCCTAGGTTTTCCTGTCTCCTGCTCTCTGCCCACCCCGTCTGCCTGCTTCCGCCATCAGAGCCTCGCTCGCGGCTCTGAAGCCCCGCATTGACGCGGGCCCGTGCGTGAGTCAAGCCTGCGTCACGGCGCCCCGGCGCCTGGGTGGCCTCTCCGAAAGCGAGGGAACAGTGCGCGCCGCGCTCCGCCCAGCTCGGTTCCGCTCCGCAGAGCCGGCGCGACCAGGGCGCGGGGAGGGCGGCACTGGGCCCCGGCGACTGCAGCCCAACCTGCTCCCTCCGCCGGGGGACCTGGGACCCCGGGCCGCTCCCCGCGGGTCCTGAGCGCGTGGCGGGCGGGAGCCGTGCCAGGACCCGAGGCGCGGGAGCGAGTAAGGAGCAAGCGGAGTCGCGTGCGCCGGCGCGCACGTCGCGCGCTCCCACCCCCCACACCCGGCCGGGGCCTGTCATCGCCGGACTCCGGTTGCCACAAGGAGGGGTTGTGCGCCGGCGACCGGTCGGGGACTGCAGCTGCTCCGCGGGCGCGCAGAGGCCGAATCCGCGGGCGACGGTCCACGCGGGACAGGTGAGTCGCCGGCCGAGCCCCCCCCGGTCTTACCCGGCAAGCCATCGCAACTTTACCTGGTCCGGCCCCGCCCCAGCCAGGGAGGCCTAAGGGCCGGGGTGCTCGGAAGCGCTGCCCCCTATCCGCCGGGTCCTGCGCCGACCCGGGATTCCTCCAGCAGCTCCAGCCGCCGTTGCCTGGCGACGGAGCCCGGGAGCCTGCGCTCCTCTGGCGCAGCGGTGGTGCCCAGCGCAGCGCGCACCGGTCGGGCACGGGGCTCCGCGTTCCGAAGCTCAGGAGGGCCCGTGAACTCCGGAGATAGTCTGGCTGGGCTGCAGAAGGGAACGTCTGTGGAGGACAGGGAGGTGGACCGAGGAGGGGGACCAGGGAGGAAGCCCGGCGGATCCCGCCGCCCGGAGCTGCGCTCCCAGCGCGCAGTTCTCGCGCGGAGGCTCCCGCGTGGTGGGAGACACCAGCCCTAGCCGCTCGGCCTCAGGCCCGTGACCTTGACAGTAACATTGGCAGGAGAAGCAGAGCGCTAACACCCGAGAGGAGGGTTTAATTCCCAGTCCTGGAACTAGTTCTCGCTGAATTCCGAGGGAGCGGGAGCCCTTCCTCCCTCGAGGGAAGTGCATCTGGGAACCGAAGGGCGGAGGTTGGGGGACGTGCGCGGGGTGCCGCTCTGGAGCGGGCGGAGTCGGCGGAGAGGCCCCTCGGCCCCATTTGTACCTGTACGCGCCGCAATCTGAAGCTGTGCTCACAGTCCTCTAGCGAGGACCTTCGCCCACGGGCGCGGACGCCTTGGAGGGAAGCCTTATGTTTCTTTCTTAGGCCGGGACAGCCGTGTCTGGGCTCCAAGTGTTTTTAAATCCCGAGGCCACTCATCTTACAGGACCCAGTCGCTTTCGGGTGTTTTTGTTTGTTTTTAAATTTAATTTTCTTTCTTCTTTCATCTATAGAGAAATTTAATGGGCCCTTTGGATTAAGAAATTTCTAACCAGAGCTACCTTTGTGGCAATTCAGGTGTGACATGAGGTATGCTGAGGTTGGGTTACGGAGATGGAGGAGTGGTATAGAGAAGGGTAAATTCTTTTGAGGACACTGCCCTTGTTTACAGGGACTTCTAGGAAGGAAGAAAATGCTGTAATGGCTCCAAAAATATTCAACCAAAACTTTAGTTAAGGGCTTGAGTTTGGCTGTGTGGTGCTTGCTGACTGATGTCGGGAGAACAAGGTCAGTGTGTTCACCTCAACAGTGGAGGCCTCTTGTGGCTCATGCTGTCCTTACATTATCTCAGGGCCCTGTGAGGTGGACCCATCCCTGGGCCAGAAGGGCTTTGCGGTCACACCTGGTTGTCCTTGGCCGGGGCCCATCCATGGGGACGGTCAGAGGCTCCCATTCCTCCGCTGGCTTTTTCTCTAATGGAGCAGCTGTGGCTAAGTAGGTGGTTGAGTTTCAGAGAATCCCTGCAGCTCAGCCCGGAGGGTGACTCAGTGCAGGAGGCAAATCGTGCCCACCAGCTCTGATTGGAGTGAGTTTGTTTGCCCTGAGTCACACGCAGAGTTGTGTGTCAGCTGTTTGTGAGTTGAATAGAGCTGTTTAACAGGAGTCGTGAGCAGCAGTGGTCCAAGCCCCAAGTGTTTGGGGCCATTGGCCAGGGGTGAGCAAGTCCTCAGAGTAAGCTAAGCAGAACTCTGGCTGCTTGGCTGCTGGGCAAGGGTCCTGGGGCTCTGACCACACAGGGAAGGTGAGCAGGGCCGGGTTGAGGGAGGCTGGGGGTGGGAGGAGGTGAGCCGTGACTGCAGTCTGTTCTGGGCCCAGGACTCTGCCAGGTGCCGGTGGGATGATCTTGGACAAGTCCCTTCACTTTCAGAGCCTCATTTTACTCCGTTTCTCAGTAAAACGGGATGCCTACGGTACCTTCTCCACGGGCCTGCTCTGAGCCCAGTGCTGCACACACAGCAGGTACTCAATGCGTTATCTGCCCCTTCCCTGAGGGGCCGTAACTGGAAGTGATTCTTTCTCTCCCTGCCCCTGCTCCTGAGTATGAGAGGGGGGTGTGGAGACAAATGGAAATGGCTGGGCTTCTCATGTGATTAAGAAGGACCAGTCACTCTGCTTCAAGCTGACCTATTTCCAACCCTGAAGTCTCCCCTGGGAGACCTTGGATGGGGAACCTGAGTAAGAGCAGGGCCAGTGGGGGAGTGGAAGTGGGGACAGTTATGCAGCATCTGCCAGGTGCCTTTAGCTGCTGTGAAGTCTCCAGGGTGAGGCTCCAGGACAACCTTGACTCTTTGGGATTGTTCATGACCATCGCCTGGTCCCTAGCTGTGTAGCACTTACTGGGTGGCCTTCAGGGGCCTCTGCCCTTTAAATAGGTCTGTCCCACTTCCCATAGATGGAGTTGGAAGCTGCAAGACCATCCAGGAGTGTCAGGGCTGGAGAGGCATGTGTCTCCTGCCTTTCCTGACAGAGGCTGGGTCCCTTGCTCCCTGAAGATGTGTGCACCTCAAGAGTGAAGGATATCAGAGGATCCCCAATAGAACAAGGAAAAGGCCATGCTGACCCAGGGAATACCAGTCTGCTGTTTGAAGTGTGTGTGTGTGTGTGTTTGTGTGTGTAAGGTGTGCATTCATCCTGGAATTATTGTCCTCCGCATTGGATCTGGAGGCAAATTTCAAGGATGATGGGGACAGAAAAGAGGATTCCTGGGAAACAATTTCCTTCTGCCTCTGCACCCTCCCTTCCCTCATGTTTCCGTCCAGGTTTGCCACAGCAGGACAAGTCATCATTAATCCCGTCAAAGCTGCAAAGATAAGCAGCAGAACAGTTTAAGGGGAAGACGGATTCAGGCTTCTGTCCTAGAATTAGTCTGAGTTATCTGCTGCTTCCAGGCTGAGCTGTAAGAAGTCTTCATAACCAAACATCTGTAGCATCAGCCTTTTACATTAGCCTCCTCCAACTGGTGTCCCAGGCTGCCAGAGGTCAGAAGCACAGTTCATGGGTAGAATTGATTGCTAATATTATCCTGAACTTAGGTGGGACAGTAATCTGTTGGGAAATGCTACTTGGGGTGCTTTTAGGAGGAGCAGGTACAGCTCTGGATTCCAGTAACTCACACTGTGCTTGGCACGCAGTGATAATATCCACTTTTTTTTTTTGAGGCTTCTAAGCTGTGCTAAGTGCTTTATTTACACACCATCTCATTTAATCTTCACTACAGTCCCAGGAGACAGATATTGCTATCTGTGGTTTTTAGATGTGGAACTTGAAGTTCAGAGAGGCTAAGCAGTTTGCCCAAGGTTACACAGGTAGTTAAGTGGCAACCGAAGAATTTGAACTCAGGTTTGTCAGATTCCAAAATTCATGCTCTTAACCACTAAATCACATGTCTCCATAAGTTCTTAATATATGTTTACTGGCAACCCAGGCATTTGCCTGAATAAAGTTGTGGAAGCCCTAAGGACCATTTCTTTATGAAGCACCCCAAGAAAGGGAGAGATGAGCCCCTATCAATGGGAAATTGGCAGAGAACGTACCCAAACTTCCAGGGCTTGGAGAATATGGTATGTGGTTCCAGGTGGGTAGAAATCCAGAATAAGTTCCCAGGCTACATCTTGATGCTTTATTGTCCTGTTCCTGTCTTTTTTGTCTCTGACCTCTACCACCCTCTACTTCATTCCCTTAAAGTTTGTCCAAGTCAGGGGCTCAGTGCCTGGAGCAGTGAGGAAAGAGCCAGAGGCAGGCTGGATGCTGCCCTGAGAATTTCTGCATCTGCAGAATCAAGGCCGGCCAGCTGCTGATGGGAGCCCTGGTGTGTCGGGTTTCTCTGCTGGAGAGTGTGTGCCAGGGGTTGGCGGTGGTATCTGAAGAGGTCCAGATCCCCCAGAGCAAAACTGCAAATGCTCTAAGGTTACTGACAGCAGCTGCTGGCATTGGGCTGCTCGAAGGGACGCTGCTTGCTTCCCAGGCTTGTCCCATGGAGAGCCCACTCTCCTCACCCCTGGGCCTCTGCCGCTTGCATCCTTGGCTGTTCTGGGAAACCCGGCATCTGCTTCCTCCTGCTTCTCTCTCTGAGAAATTAGTGTTCCAGGAGGAACAGGCTCACACTGTCCATGCCTTCTCCAAACCACCTGAGAGCTCAGCAGGACGTTCCTGTGAATGAGGCTGGATACTTGGACTAGAAACATCAATACTGTCCCACCCCCAGCCAGACAGGGAGGACTGCCCAGAAGCCCTTGCTCCAAGGCAGCCATTTTATAAAGGAGACAGTCATTTGATAATTTTCCTCCCCCCTCCTGTGAGTAATTATTTATTAAAACTTTGCTCATCTCTAGGTAAACTCAGTTATTGATAACACATAGATATTCACTGTGTATGAAAAAAACCTCACATGGGAGAACATAAATGCAGATGCAATATGAATTACTGTGCTAAATCATTCTCATGTTCAGAAGAAAAGAAAATATTCAGAACCAGGTGTGTTTTGTTAGAGAATAATCCCGGGTCAGGTAAATCTGAGTCAGCCTGTATCCCCTATTTGAAGCAGCCTAAATAGGGTTGAGGCTAAAAGCCCTGTTTGCTCTGTGACCTCTTGTGGAGGGGGCTGAGGCAGTGAAGTGAATCTACAGTTCCCAGGCCCTGGGGTCATCTAAGCGGCTGCAGTTGTCACACTGAACTGCCACTCTGCCTTCCAGAGCCTATGCAGCAGTTCATTTGAAGATAACAAGTTGCCTCTCGCCTACTCCATCATTTCCAATTACTGGTTTAATTAGAATTGCTTCTGGATTCTGTGCACCACTACTTTCCCACCTTTCACTTGCAAATAGAATTCATTGGTCCACACCTCAAAATCCTGCTGGTTCAACTTTCTCTTTAATTATAAGACTCCTGGGCTCCTGGGGTTTAAAATCTCATGCCAGCTGTACACAGAGCAGGAGTGCTGTTTGGTATAGCTACCTAGCATGTGATGTGGTGGTGCTAGCAGATGCCATGCTGGCAGGTGAGAGGATTCATTAAGGATGTGGACCTTCTCTTCCCAGGCTCTAAAGGAAGGTGGGCATGTGCTCCAATGCTTATTGGCAGCCTAGCACTGGCTCCCTGGAATGGTCTAGTGAGCACTGTCCATGGTCCTGACACACCACTGAGGCTCTGTGTCTGCTAGCAATTTGGAGACTCCTTTAGAATAGCTGGAAGGAATCTCCTTGACCAGTCCTCAACATTGCATAACTTTGGGAAAGGACCTGGCCAAGTGGGGAAGCTCCTGGCCTCAGGGAGAAATGATAGTAAATGGACTTGTTCCGCTGTCGACTTCCTGCATCGAATTTAGATAAAGCATTTGGAAAAGCAGCAGAGTACATTGCAGAAACCTCCCAACTAGTGCCACACAGGGTAGCATGTGGCCCAGAGATAATGATGCCCTCATCCCTTAGAGTATTCTGGAGTGGCCAAGGGTGGTAGAACCTTATCCATTTATCCCAGTGTGCCATAACAGTGTTACTTCTGTGTGTGTGATGGCATGAAAATGATTGGAAAGCAGCAGTACATTGGAAAAAATATGGGCTGCTGAGTTTGGTAAATGACAGTTTAAATCTCCACTCTTCTGCTTAATGGTTGGTTCATCTTGTCTGTGATGATTTTCTCCTCTTAGCCTAGTTTCTTTGTCTGTGAAATGAGAATTATACTTTGTTCCAGTTGTTGGGAGGATAAATAACATATATAAGTGCCCAGCACATAGTAGGCCCCTTCCCTTTGATCTCAATTGACCTGCATCTTGTCACTGAGAGGAGGGCTTTGCTGCCCACCCCTTCACAAAGCTGCACTGAAGGCTGCTGAGGACAGACACAGACCTTTTTATTCTCAGAAAATAGACATCATGTTGGGACTGTAATTAAGGGTTTCTGATCACTATTCCTTCAAGTGTTTTTCAGCAGTCTGTTGGGCAACTCAGGTAATTGGACACCCTTGGTTCCTCCTGCTTCTCTCCAAGTCAAGAGAAAATAGTTGTGTTAAAACATCCAGGTCAGAGGATTTGGGCAGATGCTATGAGGACTTGTCTATCACTGCTGTGGGCCACCCATGAATGAAGAAAGAACAGGGTGACACCTTTGCTCATTGCTCCTGTCAGATTTTTATATTTATATTTATATTTATATTTTCATGTCAGATTTTTCTAAGTTTCTTTTTTCCAAATTGGGAGAGTCACATTGGTCCCCTACCTGTTTGGGAACTGGTGTGTCAGTTGGC
>PVKY010009203.1:0-13463 GCA_004027775.1 Bradypus variegatus
GGAGATGATCTTGTCTGAGGCTACATGTCTTCCTGGCCCTCCTTTATTTTTTGGGGGGTGGGGATGGGGAGGTTTGTTCGGGGACAAAAGAGTGGAGAAGTTGAAGAAAAATGAAATATTAATAAAATAATATAGATGATTTGACTGTTGGATCCTACCTAGAATGAAAGGTACTTTAAGAATTAATTTACTAAGCATATTTCAAGGCTTCTAAAAGCAAACACATCTAACTTATTAAATAAGCTTGCCTGGGGAAATATCCTATGTTATTATTGTTTTTCTGTATAAATCTAGTTCACTAATACATTTTACAATATGACCTCCCTTTGTTTGTGGCTTTAGTACAAAGTCTGGCATTTAAGAATTCTTTAGCTGCAGGATATACATAAAATCTTTGGGCTCAAGTCAAAATATAGTATTTTTGCATTTGTCAGAATTGTGCTTTTCACTTGGGACATTTTCATACATCCATGACATTGCAACATGGGCACATGATGAAATATAGGAATTTTAAGGTATTATTTATTCTTATACATTTAGCTATTATCTTTGGTTTGGGAGGTCTTGCTTAGATATCTCCCTAAATATTTCCTAGAGTTATTTTAAGTTCTTGCAATGTATTTCTTTTTATGGCTATCATTTGCTTAAAAGGCCACTCAACAATTTATTTTCATTTTAGTTTATTATGCTGCTGCTTCTACTTGGATCTGAGTAGAACTGCAAAGACATGTTACTTCAATCAATATTAAAATTATAAAACTTGGTTCTTACTGGGTTCATCCCTAAAGCCTCCACTTACCTGCTGAATTTTTCATGTTTACTAATATTTTCCTCACCCATAGGCTAAACCTACTTTAAAAAGCACGTTTGTGCATAGCATATTTATCTCAAGCACTTTAACAGTTATGTTGTGGGAGTTAGTTCTCTAAAAATGAAGTAAAATGATTAGTAATTCCTATAGAGATGTATTTATGCAAATTATAATTATAGAGTCTAGAAAGGACCCTGAGGCCTTATCATCCTAAAAGAGAGGGAAAAAAAGAAAAAAGAAAAACCCAACAACACTTTAAAATAAATCATAAAACTCCAATCAAGAATAATCAAAATCCCACTCATCCTCTACTCCCAGGATCCACATTATAATTGTCATTTGACAAGTGACTAAATTTCATGGGATTTAAACCCACAGAAATAGAATCATGAAGTATAACAGATATTAGGGTGTGATAGATAACATCTTTATGATTCGGGGAATTATTAGGTGTACATATTGGCTGCTGGTGCTATCATTTTATCATTATTTCAGAAGAAACTGAAGATATTATCCTTACGACTGTTATATTGTTGCCTTATTAAGTCTTATCAGAATCTATATCCCACCCATGATGAGCAAAGAGTTCCTTGTTCTTTTATCTTCCTTTCATTTGTGTCACTGCTTTAGAGTTGAGGCTGAAATTTGAAGACATGTGGGCAAAAGATATGTAAAGCTCTTCTTTCATTTATTCAAGTTGCTGGGAAAATAGCAGAATTATATACATTATTTTCCATTGAAGTGACTAGGAAGAGAATTATAATTGGTTACTTTATCAATTCCCATTTGCCCTTCTTTTAAAAAATGAATAACCAAGGAGTTTGAGAAAATGCAATGTAGCAAAATAAGTGATCCAAAAATAAGATACCACATTTTAATAAACAATTGTATCTAATTATGGAAGAATATGTACTTACTTGCCAAGTGCAAAGCACTCCATCTTAATAGTTGTTCCCTTAGCAGCTGTAACTGTGAAAGGAAAATGGACCTCAATTTTCGGCTCATATTCTCCCATCACACCTGTGAAAAAAAGAATAGTTTTTAAACATAAAATGAATGTCACAATTTCTTTCAAATTCTGAAAATGCTGCATTGAAAATCACTGTGGTTTGGTTGCTATTGTCTATTTGATGACTGCTAAATTTTTTGATACATTGAAATAAGAAGCACATGTAGGCTCAATCATTATGATGAAATTATAGTCTTCTCCTAAGGGATGAATTGCATTTATGTTCAATACCATTTAAAGTTTTAATTATTGAAAATGTTAACTAACACTGGTAGTTTAGCTATTGATTATTCTCCAAAAGAAATAAACAACTATGGACATTTCCCATAGTCAATAATCATGTGATTCTTATTTTTCTTTTTAAGAAGAAAAAGTATAATGACTTCCTTAATCACTGCCAAATAAATGAACATCCATTTATTAAATCAGCATGGTATTTATTGAATATATGTGACATGGAAGGCATTATGCTAGGCAGTGTGGGTGTTACAAAAGATAAATCAGATATTGACTGTGTGCTCAAGCACCCAGTAAGCATATCCTGAAAGAGAGAAAGAACATATAAGGAGTGTATGAGAGAAGTGCTGACACAGAATAGAGTAAATACTATAAGACATGAAAGTAAGATACACTGGAGATACTCAGGGCAAAAGGTGACCTTTGGGCAGGAAAACCTTTATGAAAAATGTGGCATTTGAAATGGGTCATGACGGAAAGTGTTTAAGTTCACTGAGGGACAGGGAGGTTGTCTTTCTTTCTCGTGCTAATTTTTTGTAGGCAATCACAGAGATTGGGCTTCTAGGCCTGGCTCTGCTAATGACTAGACTCTCTTGTCTTTAACAAGTCAGCCACCTCAGTGATGCATTTTCCTAAATCTGTAAAATGAGGGGATAAAAAGGAATAGCCATTAATGTAGGTTGGAATGTCCTGCTTAGGAGGCTATCTCCCTCAACAGCCTTCTGGTCTAATGTTTGCTGTGTGTCAAGAGCCTATTCACAGCAAGTGGCCATTATCACTATATCACTCAAAGCAGATGTTGAACGATTTCTTCTCTCCCTCTCTAGATAGTGTTTCTCCCTTCTATTTATTTTTATATCCTTCTCCAGACCCTCCCTGCCCCCAATGCACTTTCCAACTTCCTTTTAAAAAAATTCTTCCTCCTGTCTTCCTCTTTTCCTATATCTCTCCTATGTCCCTGAAGTAAAGGACTTGGCTTACTACTGTGTTGCCTCCTGCAAGAGGCTGTGCCTGGGAATCAAGCATTCCCTTGACACCTCCTTGAAATGAGAAGTCGCAGGCCATTAAGAGGTTAAAGTATGAGCAAGCTCCGGTTGAAAAAACAGCGAACAGATGTTCCTGCTATCTTGCGTTTATGGCTTGTCTTTGGGCGTGGGTGTGCAGAGCTTCTGAGAACAAAGTGCGCAAACATTTTTCAAGAAACGGAACGTTTCTGATAAGCTAGAGAAAAACAAGTTTGGCCTGGGTTTGACCCTGCAGTTAGAGGGAAGTACTAAAGGTATAAAAGAGGATGTAAAAAATAAACGCCAGGTTCGAGCCCTGAGTGATGGAACCGTACTTGTCTCCTGAGTGCTGATTTCTTAGCCAACCTCGACGCCCCTCCCCCGACTCGGCTTCGAGAGCCGGACGGCCGCCGGCACTACTGATTCTTACAAATTCAGCTGAATGTATCCAATGATAGAAAGTTTATCTTTAATGTCCTCTAACTTGTATGTCCCCATATGAGGGCACCCAGGCATCCTATTAAGTGGCTACCTTTGATCGCTCACCTGGTGCAGTCCCCAAAGTCAGGTTCTCCCCATCTACTCTTAAAATAGTTTCTTTAATGTTCTTTTTTCTTGTATGCCTATTATCTGATAAGGTTTAATAACACCTGATTTATTACAATGCTTATTAAATTTTTTACTGTGAACTTTAACATATATACAGTAATAACTTTCAAAGTACAATTTCACAAGTAACTAGAGAGCAAATTTCCAAGAATGTAATGGGTCACAGTTCCACAACTTAAGCCATTTCCATTATTGTAAAATATACATACAGAAAGGTGTCAACTCCTGATGCACAACTCAACAAGCAGTTATACAGGCAATCACAAAAATTGTTATGGATTACATTTCCACAGTCCCAGTCCCCTCCCCACTATGCAATAGAAGGTATATACAGAAAGGTGAAGACCCCCAAGGCACAATTCAATGAGCAGCTAAGAACAAATCCCAAAGGATGCCATAGGTCACAGTTCCACTATGTCACCTACCTACCTCTAGCCGTTCCAACACCCCAGCATCCAAATATGTACACATAATTATATAAAGTTTCAGTATTCATAGTCCTTTGTTAAATCTTATCTTCTTTGTTGCTATCCCTTCCTCTAAATCTCCTTCTCCATCTTCAGGGGCATCTAGGCAGTGAGCACTTATTCACACTGAAAGGGGGTGTCGACAGTATGGGGAATGGGGCTGCATCTTACCGCTGTTCTCAAAGAGGCTGTTGCCTCTGGGTTTTTGGACTTGTCTAGTATAGGAATACTCTGGTGGATTTAAGTTTCTGAAAGATAAAACTTAGTGAGTGAATCTTTCATAGAATCTCAGGGGACTACTTTTGGTAAGGGCACGGCATGCTGTGGCCAACTGGGATGTCTAATTGGAGCTTGTATAAGAGAAACCTCCAGGATAGCCTCTCGACTCCATTTGGGATCTCTCAGCCACTGTGACCTCAGCTTATTACCTTTCTTTTTCCCCCCTTTTGGTCAAGTAGGCATTTTCAATCCCTCTCTGTCAGGGCCAGGCTCATTCCTGGGAATCATGTACCACATCACCAGGGAGATTCATTCCCCTGGGAGTCATGTCCCTTGGGGGAGTGGGGGGAGGTTAATGAATTTATTTGCCAAGTTGGGCTTAGAGAGAGAGAGAGGCCATATCTGAGCAACAAAAGCAGTTTCCTGGCAGTGCCTTTTAGGCATAATTATAGGAGGGCTCAGCCTCCCATTTACAACCCTGAATTTCACAAGAGCAAGCCTCAAGTCAAGGGCTGGATTTATTAAGAAGTGGGTTCCTAACTTCGCTTAATATATATATATATATATTCTATCCCAAGATAAACAGTTTCTTACATTATCTTCACTTAGCTGTACAATTATCACTCTCAACTTTAAACAATTATCATAACATAATACATCTCAGATCTCTTATCAGGTGCTAATTATTCATCCCTTGTATTAGTGTAGAGTTGGTAAGATAAGATATACCTATTAAATATAGTCTTTAATACGTAATGAGTAGTTTTTCCATACCACTCTGTTGTTAAACCAACAGAATCCCCAAAGCTTCAGTATTTTTTAATGATTCCTTTTCCCATTCTAAATAAGTTTTCCTTTAAAAATCCACTTTTTAATGAATAGTTTTGTATTATTTTTATCAAAGAGGGTCCCATAATTGTATATCATCTCAGGCCCCTCAAAACCTGAATTTTCCTCTGAAAAATATAAAAGGATTCCTGGTAATATGCCATGTATTATCTCTCTTCCCTTTCAGATAAAGTTTGTGAATTATAAAAAAGATAATTTTTTATAGCTTTTATCCCTAAGAATGACTTAAAGGGTGGGCACTTCTTGTACTATATGGGGAGTAATTTTGCCCAGGTAGGGGCCTCTGGGGTCCCTCAAATGATACTACGACCAAAGACATTGCTAAATTTTACTCCAGGGCCCAAGAGGTTGCTAATATATGAATGAGGTGTTAAAAATAAAAGTTTTGAATAAGCCTTCAAGTTACATTGCCTAATTTGAGCTACAAGTGATGATGAAAGGACAGGTAAGAAAGCTCTTTAGGTATTTTTTCCTACTTAATAAAGGATCATGTTCTGGGTTTAAATTTGCTTTACATTTATGGGATCAGTATGTTAAAACTATGATGATTTTAGCTTATATAATTTACCCTTCCTATTTTAAAAAGAGAGAGCTGAGAGTCAAATTGGTCAAGTTACTAGGTTCTATTAAAAGCTCTTGGGGGATCTAAGGCCAATATAGGGTTTTTTGACATTCAGTCCAGAGTTAAGTTTGATGTTACCCTTTTGAAGAATGTCAATCACACAGTTTAACAGTCCAGGCATACCACATGCACTACACCAATTACTGATTGCCCATCATGGCTAAATGGCTCGTTTCAGCTACAATTTTCAACATCTCAATTCATATGCAGCTTGGCTTATGATTTCTTTTGTTGAGCAAGCTTTGATGCTGAAAGGAAAGGGAACCAGTCTTATAAGACACATAACTGAGGAACAAAATGTTGTGTATTTCTCTTAAGTCAAGGTAGTTCTTTGATGTTTTGGTTGCCCATGATATTAAACTGAGTATCACTCCTTCCTTCCCCATACCTGCCACCCTTGGTTTACTTGGTTGCCCTACTTTGGAATGATATGCCATTAGAAGACGATCCCAAATTACCCTAATTTCCAGCTCCACTCTCAGTTCCTGTGCATTCTTTCAAGTGTCTCTCTTGGCTGAGTCACCTCCTCCTGTCTGTGAACTTTTTTATAGAACTCCAGTGATTCAATTAAGACCCACCCTGAATGAGTGGGGTAACACCTCCATGGAAATGATCCAATCAAAGGTCTTGCCCACAGCTGATTCAGTCACATCTCCATGGAAACACTCCATCAAAGGATTCCAATCTAATCAACATGAATACATCTGCTCCCATAAGACTGCATCAAAGAACATGGTGTTTTAGGGGACATAATACATTCAAACCAGCACAGTGTCTATGATATTGCAGTCAAGTATTTCAATGACACTGAGGTCTAACACTCATGGTAATGCTCATTTCTAAGGTCAAGAACTCATGACCAGTAAAGCTCAAGAGTTTGGATTCCCCAACAAATTGAGAAGATTTGGTTGATCTTTTTCTTATGTTCAAGTAATAAGCATTTACACTTTTGTCTTCAACATCTTTACCAACTGTACCCAATGTCTGTTGACATTCCTCCTAGAACAGTAACCATTTTTAAGCACCCCTTCCCCCTTTGGGGGGCATGCCCTTTCATCTTCTCTAATTGTGAAAGCTGAATGGAAGCTGCCCTCTTCCTATCGGTTTTGTCTTCCTGGCCATAATTATCAACATGCTGTGAGCACCTGACCCACACTCGGTCAGTTATATTATCTTACTGTCCTAGTCACAATGACTGACTCATAGATGGGCAGCTGACCTAAGTGCAGCCAAGGAGATACAGATTTTTAACCAGGGACCAGAAAGCCTAAGTAAGTATCAGTTCCTCCTTGGCGGCCTTGGTGGCAAACATAAACCTGAATGTCTGAGAGCTGTAGTGGCTTCCACTATGTGGAAGGAGGTAATCGGCCATTGAAGAGAATTAAGCCAACAGAGATAGAGACGAGATGGAAAAGAGAGAGCATTGGAGCTCATAAATTCTACCTGGGATTCAGCTTCTTGCCCTTCTCTTAGTTAACCAAAATAAATTCCCTATTTTGTTTCAGTTATTTAAGTTGCGTTTCCATCAGTTGCAACCAAAACAGTTCTGACTGATGGCCCAGTAGGCCCAGCACAACCAGTGGTGACCCAATGTCATATTCTATTTTACAATCTGTCTGGATTTGGAGTCTATCATCTTCAAAACTCTGGACTAGGCCAAAGGACAAGATGGGGTGACGGTAGGATGGGGGTCGAGACAAATTTATATATAAGAATTGTCCTATTTTTAAGCATCATACATTTTAGTGAAGAATATAAATTCTAAAATTTTAATAGAGGTTAGAAGACATAAGTCTCTCTCTCTGAATGTATCTATTTCCATATCTTCAAATATAAATTAAATTAGAAAGGTACAGACAAGTACTATCGGAAGTGAGAAGCAGATGATGACTGGCAACTAGGAAAACTGAAGAAAAAGGAGAATTTCTTTAACTGGATTGTGACATTGGAATTGAAGCTGAAGATACGGGGGTGAAGTAGTGATTCTCAGGTGGAAGGAACAGTGTTAGTAAAGGCATGGAAGTGGGATTGTATCTGGGAATTTTATCAGAATTTAATTGTATTATATCATGTATGAAAAGAGTAGTGGGAGAGAAATTGCAAAAAAAAGGTTGGGGTCAGAGGATAAATAATATCTAGTGATGTCACATTTTATTGCTCAGCTATTAAGCCGCCTCAGCAATGTCTTGATAAATTTGCATGAGTTCTCATTTAGAAAAAGAGTTTCAACAATCCATAGGCATCTAATTTTGCTTTAGAGCTACCACTTGGTGTTAATATTATACTCATTTTTACCAGTGATTACATATAGGTAATAAATTGAACACAGATGGAGTGTAATGAAGGTGTACCCAGGATAAGCATAAAAGTAAAGATCCTATGAATATAGTTTTCACATTATATACTTTGCACATTAAAATGCATTGAAATCACTTATTGAAATATCTTGGGAATTTCTTTTATTTCATCAGAAAAATATGAGGTATCAGAATTTCCTACATTATTTTTATTGCATAGGCGAGTTTTCAACAGATTCTTCATTTGTAATGATTTTTCTTATTCTTTTGAGGAATCTGAATATAAATATACAGTTATTGTGCTATGTAAGCCCTCTATTAGGAAATGAAAATTCAAATAAATAATGATGAAGAATAATGGTAATAACAATAATGATAAAAATGAGAGAGAGAAGAAACACTACACAGTGATATTATACCTCGAGATATCATGCCACGTATGAGGCATGTCACTGTATTCATACTTGCAAGATATATTAGACATCAACATATGATTCTTGGATAAATGAAGCAACTCCTGCTCTGACTTTTGAAATATTGAGTCAATTACAGAAACCTTCCGTATCTGTTTTCTTACGTGTGAGAGGACTAATGTTTCTGTGCATTTAGAAATCTAGTGGTGTTAGAGAATACATATTGTACATCAGTATATGCCTCTTTACTTACCATATTCAAAAAATATAATACTTATAATCTTTAGAAATTTGAAACATTTGGCAAAGTGTCTTGATGCCACCTTCTTCTAAATTCAATAGCTTCAATGTAACTAATGATTATACAAGTCCAGAGTGATAGACAACATATTGCTTTCTCACCCCAACAAGTGTATATTACCCTGAAACATAGTTTTTAAAGGTGCGTCAGTTATCTAAATACAGCGCTTGAAGGATCTCCTGAAAACAGGAAATAAATGACTGTTTTGTTTTCAAATAAACGCACAATAATGAGTATTATTTAAATAGGGAGATTGATAAGAACTAGAGGTTTATTATTAGGAGAAATGTTCCTCATCACTATACATATTCTGAAAATCAGAAAAGTCAAAAGATTTTTTTTCCTCCCTAAGCAAAAAGAGCAAACTGATCAAGGGACTGCTGTGTACTGTAATTGCTTTCCTGATTACTGAAGTTCAGGGCTTATTTTCTTGTCACTGTGACTCAGAGAAATCCACCCATCTCTCTCCATCATCATAGAATGAGGGTTCATTCTATGTGTATCAATGACTTAGAAAAAGATCTTACAAAAGAAAACCTAAAGAAAGCAATTATATATAATTTTTTCAAATAAATGTATAAGTTCTCTGTAGCATTAAAAAAACAGGCTAGATGAAGCAAACTTTGAAAATTTGATAACACAGTAAAATATTTATTTGAATGAGAGAATGTTGAAGCTTTTTGGTAAGAAAATTAATATGTTTGCCATCCTCATACATTTCTTTTCACAAATAAAATTATAGAAACCTCCCTGTAAATGTATCTATCTAACCTAACATGTATAGTTTTTAGAAGTCCATTATTTAAAATTCATACGGGTGAATTTTTTTCTTAAGATTTCTTTGTACTTCTTGATATGTGTGTGTGATTGTGTGTGCGTGTGTCTGTGTGCAGGAACAAGAGCTTTGTGAATATGAAAAAATATATGAAAATTTTAGTAGCTGCATACCTTTAGGTTTTATTAGATACCACCAAGAATCTAAAGTGAAAATGTTTCAGAATAACAAGCCAGGTTTTGAATATACCAGGGTGTTCATTTTATAGCAAATAATTAATAGCTGAGTCACATTTTGGGGGAGAACTAGAGGGAATGGCCACAAACTCCTGTAGCTGATGTTCCTAGAACTATTTGACTCAGTGACTCTACAGTCCCACAGTCTCAGTCTCCATGAAGCCAGGCCCTATTACAGATACTGCTTTAAGTCCCTTTCTTCCAGGAGATTTTAAATCGACAAATGTTTCTTCCCTTTCACTCTTACTATCAGTTATTAGATTTATAAGTAACCAAATACATACAATTACTTAGTCTGTAAGATCTTTTTAATCTTTTGTGGTTTGGGTCTTGGTTTCTTCACAATAATTACATAATCTCACTAATTCCTTTTCAGAATTAAGATAAAAATGATAGACAGCTGAGTCCTTTTTACTTTTCAAAAAAAAACAGTCAAAGGAATGAACTTACACTTCAAAAGACATACAGGAGTTGAAATAATTGATTAAAGATCTTCAAACAAATAAGCTAAATCAACTCAAAAATCAAATCAACGAGTTGAGGGAAGATATGGTAAAAGAGATGTAGGATACAAAGACATTGGGGGAACATAAAGAAGAACTCGAAAGTTTGAAAATCAATTGTCAAAACTTATGGGAATGAAAGGCACAATACAAAAGATGAAAAACAAAATTCAGACATACAACAGCAGACTTGAGGAGGCAGAAAACAGGATTCATGAACTGGAGAACAGGACTTCTGAAATCCTACACACAAAAGATCAGATAGGGAAAAGAATGGAAATATATGAGCAGCATCTCAGGGAACTGAATGACATCATGAAGTGCAAGAACGTACATGTCTTGGGTGTCCCAGAAGGAGAAGAGAAGGGAAAAGGGTCAGAAACAATCATGGAGGAAATAATCCCTGAAAATTTCCCCCTCTTATGAAAGACATAAAATTACAGATGCAAAAAGTACATCACACCCCAAACAGAACAGATCTAAGTAGACCACCTCCAAGGCACTTAATAATCACTATTCTCAAATGTCAAAGGCAAAGAGAGTCCTGCAATCATCAAGGAAAAAGTGATCCATCACATACAAAGGATGTTTGATAAGACTGTGTGCGGATTTGTCAGCAGAAACCATGGAGGCAAGAAGGCAGTGGTATGATATATTTAAGATACTGAAAAACAAAAAGTGCCAAGCAAGAATTCTATATCTGGCAAAACTGTCCTTCAAAAACTGAGGGGGAATTTAAAATATTTTCAGACAAACTGACACTGAAAGGTTTGTGAACAAGGCATCTGCTCTATAGGAAATATGAAAGAGAGGACTACAGTCAGATAGGAAAAACAGGAGACAGAGGTTTGAAGCACAGTAGTCAATGCTGGTAGCTCAATAATGTAAGTACAATGAAAAAAGATGATTGTGAGTATGGTTGAAAGAGGAAATTTAGGGGCATGTAGGACAACAGAAGGAAAGATAGAAGATAATGACTGGGACTATATAATTAGAGAAACCTAGAGTGGTTACTGGATTGTGTTTAAATGTACAAATATAAGAATGGTTTTACATGAGGGAGAACAAATCAATGGTAACTTTGCCAGGTGTTAAAAAGGGTTTGTTACTGGGGAAAAATATAATCAATGCAAACTAGAATCTATAGTTAACATTGAAATATGCTTCCATTAATTGCAACAACAGCAATATACCAATGCTAAATGTCTGTAAGAACAGTACATAAGGGAGGAGTATGAGATTCTTGGCATTGGTAGTGGTTTCTGACTTTTTTACAGTATTTTATTTTAATTTTGTTTTCTCTTTTGTTGCTTTTTAGTTGTAGTTTTTTTTTGTTTTTCTCTTTTTACCTTTTATACATCTTCCTCTTTCTTTGTGGAAGGAATGGAAATGCCCTTATATAATAGTGGTGGTGAATACACAATGATGAGATTATACAGTGAACCACTGATTATTTACTTAAGATGGAATATATGGCATCTGAAAAAATGGTCTAAAATATAAACACAGGAATACAAGTGCTGGAAAAATGTGGAGAAAGGGTTGTACCTAATAACTGTTGGTGGGGAAGTAGAAAGGTGCAGCCCATCTGGAGGGCAGTGTGGTGGTTCCACAGGAAGCTAAGCATGGGGTTGCCATATGGTCCTACAACTCCGTTATTGGGTATGTACTTGGAAGAACTGAAAAGAGGGACACAAATGGGGTTTATGATGTCGGTATTCACGATTTGCAGTAGATGGAGGTGGCCTAAGGGTTTAGCAACTGATGAACAGAATGGTACACTGTAGTGTACACATAAAATGGACTACTGAACTGCTACAATAAAGAGTGAAGTTTTGAGGTGAATGGACATTGAAGACAGCATGTTGAGTGAAATAAACTAGAAATGAAAAGAAAATCATTATAAAGCCTCACTAATATGGACAAACTATAATGTGCAAATGCTGAGAACTGAGTCTGGCAGCATAGGTTATCAGGGGAAGGCTTATTGTACAGGTTTCTAGATTGTAAGCTCTTACAGCATTTACATCTACTCCTGAGTTGTAACAGTTATTTATAAATTCTGAGATGCTGAACTCTTTGTGTATAACCTGACCAGTCCCGGGAACTTTGGGTATCTGTGTGACACCTAAGAATCAGAGCCAGAGTCCAGCAGCTATGAATGTCAGCATTACCCCATACAGCAAATGATAAAAGAGTCTGAAAAAGAGACCAGACTTCAATTAGATATACAAATGAAATGGACTTGGTTTGGACTAAGGTAAATCAGACTAAAGGGTAAAGGGTGATATTGACAGTGTTCAGAAACTTCAACTTCTGTGTGAAACCAAAGGAAGAGATGTTTATTAGACGTTATATTTTTTGTAACACACTATATAATTTAACTTGTATGGTCAGTTTATTCAAACAACATAATTACAAGGAACGTTGAATAGGGCGTGAAATCTGGTTGGTTTGTATGGTTAGTGTGAAGGCCCGATGTATCTGAGAATAATTTGGGCAGAGAATAAAAATGTATTTGCAAAGCCCCCTTGGGGAACTGGGAGAAAATGTGGAAATATTAAACTTCTCCACCTGGGGAATTAATTATGTTCTCACAAGCATTGGGGCCACCAATTTAAAAAGCTGAGATTTCAATCTTGGGGCTTGCCCTTATTAGGTTTGTTACTTCAAAGGAGAGGCTAAACCTACTTAAAATTGTGCTTAAGATTCAGCCCCAGAGATCCTCTTTTGTTGTTCAGATGCGGCCCTTCTCTCTAAGCCAATTCTGCAGGTAAATTCATTGCCCTCCCCTCTATGAGGGACATGACTCCCAGGTGTGGAAATCCCCCTGGTAATGTGGGACATGACTCATGGGGATGAGCTTGGCCCTGACATCGTGGGATTGAGAAAGCCTTCTTGGACCAAAAAGGGGAAGAGAAATGAAACAAAGTAAAGTTTCAGTGGCTGAGAGAACTCTACAAATAAGAGTTGAGAGGTCATTCTGGAAGTTATTTTTATGTATGATATAGACATCCCTTTTTAGTTTTTAGTGTATTGGAATAGCTAGAAGGAAATACGTAAAACTGTTGAACTGCCAACCCAGTAGCCTTTATTCCTGAAGATGACTGT
>PVKY010009204.1:0-13480 GCA_004027775.1 Bradypus variegatus
TATATCTAGGAATACAATTGCTGTATCACACTCCACTTTGGCATATATTCCCAATTTTCCATAATGAATGTTCTAATCTACATGCACAACAACACTCTTATGTTGGATTGAGTTGTGTATCTCTGTTTGGACATGTCATGGCCTTTGTCCTCATTCTGGTGAGTGTAGACCATGGTAAATAAGGTCTCTTCAAGATATTACTTCAGTTAAAGTATGGCCCAACTGAATCAGGTTGGGCTTTGATCCAGTTAACTGGAGTCCTTTATAAGAAGAATGAAAGATGTGCAGAGAGAAGCCATGCGGAGTAATCAAAAGCTGGAAGTCAAAGGAACCAGAAAAGAAAGAAGTCATTTCATGTACATTGCCATGTGACCCCAAAGATTGCCAGCCAAACAGAAAAGGATCCCAGGAGGAAGCAAGTCTTTTACACTTTGAACCATGAGCCAATACATTGCTGTGTTAAGCCAACTCATTTCATGGCATTTGTTTTAGCAGCTAGGAAACTAAACTATGTAAGTTGTGACTGATTCATTTTCATCCAACACTTGGCACAGTGAATCTTTTAAACTTATACCAGATTCATCCTTGTACTGATATTATCATTAGGGAAAACTAGATTTCCTTTTGAGAAATGATGTTGAACTTCATTTTTTTAAATAAAATTTATGTTTTAGAACAGTTTTAGATTTTCTGAAGAAAAAGCAAAAACAAAAACAGAAAACAACAACAGTTTCCGTATACACAAAAAACAGTTTTCCCTATTATTAACATCTTACATTAATTTGGAATACTTCTTTACAATTAATAACCAAAACTGATACAATATTATTAACTAAAGTTTATAATTTATACAGATTTCCTCCATTTTTATGAAATGTATTTTTATTCCTAATTCAGAATCTCATCCATGACCACACGTTAATTTAGTCATCAGGTCTCCTTAGTCTCCCCTAGTCTTTGGCAGATTCTCAGACTTTTCTTATTTTTGATGACTGGGACAGTTTTGTGTAGTACTAGTTAGGTATATTTTAGAATGTCCCTCAATTAGAATTTTACTCTAGATCTAGTTTGCTGAGGGTTTCTGTCATAGTACTGGATGTTCTCTAATGTTTTTTGTACATTAATTAATATAATACATGAATTTTTCTTTTTTAGCTTGTTGATGTGATTGATTATCAAGTGATGAATAACTCTGCAAACTTTGAATAAATCCCACTTGATCATGGTATAGAAGTCTTTTTATACACTCTTGGATTCAACTAAGATTTTGTTGTGCAGTTTTTTGCATCTATGTCCATGCAAAATCATGTCTTGTAGTTTCTTAGTTTTAAAGATTATATCTGACTTTGATGTTATGATTATGCTGGCCTTGTAGATTGAGTTAGGAAGGTGTTCCCTCTGCTTCTGTTCCCTGGAAGGAACTGTGCTGAATTTCCATACTTTCTTCCTTAAATGTTTGATAGAATTCAACTGTGTAACTATCTGAGCCTGGTGCTTTCTTTTCTGGAAAGTTATGTATTAAGTATTAACTCAATTTATTTAATATATAAAGGGTTATTAAGATGCTCTGTTTCTCATTGTGTGAGTTTGGGCAGATTCTGTCTTTTTAATTACTAATACATTCATTGAAATTATCAAATTTGTAGGCATAAGGTTGTTTGGTATATTTATTTTTATTATCCTGTAAATAAACATGGAATAATATTGGCATTTTGTGTCTTTTCTCTTTACCTTTATAGCATGAATAAAGTTTTATCAAATTTATTGATTTTTGCAAATAACTAGCTTTGGGGTCTGGTCAGTTTCTCTTTTGTTTTCCTGTTCTTAATTTTATTGATTTCTGCTCTAATTTTTACTATTTCTTTTCTTATACTTTCTTGAATGTTTAAATAACCCTTCTTTTCCTACTTCTAAGCACTTGTTGCAGCCCAAGAGGGCCATGCCAGTCCAGAGGGCAAAGAAGACAACAAGCATCTTCTGATACATAAACCTTTATTCTGGGCTTACTTACAGGGTGAGAAGTCGTACAGAGATCATGAGGGCTCTCTCAGGCCGGGCAGGCATCGCATTCACAGGGAAGACACAAAAACGGCAGAAAGCCTTTTATAAGGGTTTAAGACAAAGGCCCTCCTAAGGATGGGGGAAGCATAGAGGCAGGAACAGGTTACTTTGACCTGGGGGGTGGTGCAGGAAGGACTAGAATAACACTTGAACAATTACATTTTGCTCTTTTTGTGAGACTAAGAGCCTCTCACTTCCTGCCTGCTTGCATAAAGTTCCATTTTAAGGTCAATTTACCCTTTTTCTCTTTACTGGCTTAGAAAGACAGTAGGTTAAATATCTAGCTGCCTAGGTCATGCAGACTGCCGTACACCAAAGATCTACAGACCTGATTTGCTGAGGCCATGTGTTGCCACAGCACTGCTTTTGCTGTATCTGACAGAATTTAAAAAAAAAATTTCCCAATGTGAAATGCACAGGTCATTTAATGGGATTTACTCGATTTTACCCTCTTTTGAGTCGGACCTCAGAAAATCAAATTACAAAGTCTTCATCACATCCTAGATTTATTACAAGTGACCTGCAGGCAAAAGGATATAACTTTTACATAAACACTTTGATTCCATGTGTATATATCTTAAATAGAGGAAGAATTCAAACAAAAATACATGATAAAATATTCCAAAGCTCCAAGAAGGAGTTATGTTACTGAGCTCCATTTTTACAAACAGATAAGGCAATATCTCTGCACATTAGCTTTTAGATAATTTTTATACATTTTTCTATGGTACAAGAAACATAATCAGAGCTCACAATGTACAATTCTTACACTATTTTCACAGTTGGTGAACACTATTTACCCTTTTGTTTTAATAAAAATGCATTGTAATAAACTCCTTGCCCTTAACTTTATAGTTTATAATAATCTATGATCAATACACTCAAATTGCCTTTCTATGTGTCACTCACACAGTACAATGATCAGAGTAGCTCCTGGACAGTCAGAATTGCTTTTATCTCTATTTGCATAATGGTAAGGTGACCTTGTGCTGAGCCAGAGGGGGAGTTGACAACAGAGAAACAAAATTCCTCAAATCCTCAGTAGCAATGGAGGATGGTGTCTTGGTGTGGCAAAGGGAGGACATATGACAACGCCTCCTTTCAGAACACTGGGAAGTCTAAGGTTTAGGCAACCATGGGGGAGACAGGAAAATTAGGCAAGTGGACCACAGAGATAAATCATTTATGAATTCTGAAAGTTACAGGGGCGTAACTTTAAACAGCACCATTCTCTCTCTATTGTTGTATAGTACTTATGACTGTCTCTCTGGGAGAAGACACAGCAATGCACACCACAATTTGGTTCCGTAATGGCATCACCTGCACCTCAGACCATGGCTGTTTTGCAATCCAGTGTGCCTGAACTGCTCGCAGTGCTGCTGAGCCATTAAACAAAGCCTAATGTTCAGAGCCAGGGAGGCCAGAGTGAAACCTACGGAGAACCTGACTAATGGGTGAATGAAGCAGAATGAAAGATGACAGATTTAAATGGGTTTTATTTGTGTCGTTAGTACGAATTCCAATTCCAGGAAAGGAGACCTGCTAGAGACTCAAGCAGGTGATGAGATTCTCTAAAAAATAAATGCCATTTCAGATCCTCATCTGATCAAGTGTGTCTCTAGAAAAGGTGCCTCTTCATCACCCACCACATCAGCTGGGCCCTACTTTTCTTAGCCTTTTCAACATTAGAGCATAAGAGGTAGTTGGGGATTTTTAGCTAAAAAAAAATGGCTAAAGTATTAGGCTTAGGATCAAGGGAAAATACATAGCTGCTACAAGTTGTTCCAGATAAGACATTAGAATTAAAAACATCTGTAAACTTTGCCCTCTGTACTTTTTCTTCTTTCAGTTGACTGACTGTAAAGCAACAGAATATCAAATCAGTAAATGTATAAATTTTAAAATCATATTTAAAAAATCAGTAAATCAGTAAATGAAGAAAGTAAATTCTTCCTTTGTCCCCCAGCTCCAGAAGGCAATGTGTCTTCTTGTTCAAGCCTGAGTCTCTTGGTTCAGACACAGTACCTATATACATGCATTCTTCCAGTATTTGCAAGTCTTACAGAACACCATTTTGGTAGCTGTGTCTCCAGGTTTTGAGTCTAGAAGTGAATTTATGATGTGATCTAATCACAGTCAACAAATTGATTGTACTGACTTCCACATTTCATGGTTGTTTGTCAAGAAAGAGCAGGATGAGGTCTCTCTGACGAGCACTAACCTGTGTGATCAATCAGGTATTACAGGAATTCACATTCTATGTGACAGGAGTGTACAGACATGATGGAAACAAACACCAATCTTATTGCACATGGTGTCTGGGTGAGTAATAAAAACAACAAGATACAGGATGAAAATTCTTGATGCCTTGCTTCCTCTCAGCCCTTTTTTCTAGAGTCTGATGTAGCAGCAATCAATCGACTTACATGGGAGAGCTGAGAGTAGCTGGCATTTGATCTAGGATTTTACAAACATAGGATGCGACCTCTACGGTACATTCTTCATGCATCAAATTAAGGGATGTTTCAGAAGTTCTTTATACTTTGGTCTTTTGGATTTATCCTTTGTAAGGCACAAGTTTACAAAGTTGATGAAAATTGGGGAGAATTTCCTTTCCTCAGAATTACTAAGCTGTGGAGGATATCTTCTCATGACTTGTTAGTTGATCAAACACACTATTCCACTTTGGATAAGGAAATCGGCCAATAGCCAACTCATACAATGTGATCCCCGAACTCTCAACATCAGAGCGGACATCATACCCTTGTCGAGATGCACTTGGGTCTATTCTTTGCCATGTATGGCTTACACCCAGTGTCTCTTGTCTTGGCAATGGATCCACAAGCTGCCCACTGACACCAAAATCACAGAGTTTAAGATTTCTACTTCTGTCCAAAAGATCATTGGAAGTTTTGATATCTCTGTGAATGATTTTCAAGTTTTCTTTTAAGTGGCTTAGTGCTTTCACAGTTGCTAAAGTGATGTTGCCTAAAATTTCTTCTGGAATAACATCATCTAATACACTAGATACATATTTGTAAAACTCGTCAAACGAGGCAGACATGAGATCCATATAGATCCAACAGTCACCCTCTCTGAAGCATGCACCATAAAACTGAACAATACATGGGCAATTACTATTCCACGTTACTACATCCAAAACCATAAGAAATTGTTTTTCTTTTTTTTCATCCACTGTTGACCGAATTCTTTTAACTGCATTATTTGCCCACTTGGTTTATGGACCATTTTGTTGACAGACATAAGTTCCTCATTGAATTTCTCCAGGGTCTTTCAAGTCTTCTGCAGCGAAATCTGTGTTGCTCAGGAGAGATCTTCAGCTTTCCTGATGACTCAGTGCTGTGTTCTCAGTCTCTGTACTGCATGCTGTTGACAGCCCGGTGGTCCCTAGCCGGGGACCGCATGGGGCCCGGGGTACCGTTGCCTCTGCCACCCACGGAACCCCGGCAGCCGCTGGGGCTTGGAGCCGCATTGTTGGGAGTGAGGAGCCAAGCGGCCCCGCGGCAGCTGCAATGCAGCAAGCTCAGCCTCTCCCATTTCACAGATTTTTATGAATTGTATTTTCATTTCCAATTAGTTAAAAAATATATACATTTTAAATTTCCTTTGAGGCTTCATCCTTAAATTATATGTTAATTAGAAGTATGTTGTTTAATCCCAAGTATTTGAAGATTATCCAGTTAACTTTCTGTTACCAACTTCCAGTTTAATTCCATCATGGTCTGAGAATATACTTTATATGATTTCTAATCTTTTAACTTTGCTGAAGTGTGTTTTATGGCACATTATGTGGTCTGTCTTGATAAATGTTCATGTGGGATAAGGGAAGAATAAATTCTGTTATCACTGAGTAGAGGTTTCTACAATGATCAATTAGATTATTGATGTAGTGCCATTCATGTTAATTACATCCATATTGATTTTCCATGTGTCTATCAATCAACTCCAGCTTTCTTCTGATTAGCATAGCATGGTGTACCTTTCCCCATATTTTCTTTTTCAGCCATCAGATTTTTAATATTGATATGGGTTTCTTGTAGTCCATTATGACCTCCATTCTGACCTCAGGTTAATTTAACTAATTCCATTTGCAATAACCCTATTTCTGAATAAGGTCATATTCACAGATACAGGAGTTAGAATTTCAGCATATCTTTTTAGGGCATACAATTCCAACTATAACACAGACTATTCACGTTTAAACTAATTAATGATATAATTGAATGATGTCTAAACGTTTGTTACTGTTTTCTATTTATTGAACTGGCTCTTAGTTTAATTTTTTTTCATTTCCTGCTTTCTCTGGTTTTAATTGAGCATTTTATATGATTTTGTTTCATCTTTCTCTTAGCACATTAGATTTCCTCTTTTTAATTTCTTTTGTTTGTCCTAGAGTTTGCAGTATGCATTTTTTAGTAATGTGAGTCCATTTTCAAACAACATGATACCATTTCATATGTATGCAGACATAACCAATAACTCTCAATTCCTTTCCCATATCCCCATCACTTATAACATTGCTGCCATTAAAATAACTTATTCTTATGATACAATCATCCAATAAATTGTCACTATTATTACTTTAAACAAAGTAATTTTTACATATTCGGATATCTGATTTGTCCAACAGCTAAAAAGCAAACACACACACACAAACAAAATCATAACACAAAACACAAAACTCACCTCTCTTCATTGAAATATAAACTCTGTTAACACATTTGTCAAATATCACTCGATATTTATGTGGGTTACATTTTGACTTGCAAACCTGTTCAATTATTCTATGCACAAATCTTATAGTTTTATAGTAAATTTTGAAATTTAGTGTGAATCCTCCAGCTTAGTCCTTCATTTTCATAGTGTTTCTGTCTTAACTAGATCCATTGCATTTCAATATACATTTACAAAATAGCTTATCATTTTCTATGAAAGAACATGCTGTTTTTTATTATGAATGTTTGAAATTCATAGAGCAATTAGAGTTTTAAGGTTTTAACAATATTGAGGTATAAAATTCATAAACAATGTTTTCTCCATTTATTTTGTTTATCAATAATTTTTGCAATACATTTTTTCACTAATTTTTTGGTATATATTTTGTGAAACTTATACCAGTAACATGATTTTTGAGGATATTGCAAATAAATTTTTTTTAATTTTAATTTTGTATAGCTTTCTTCTAGTAAGTTAAACTTTGTGTATATTGACTTTGTATTTTGATCAAATTCTAATTGGTCATCATTATTTTGTCTGCAACTTTAGACTCTTTTCCATCCTGTCTGCCCATTTTACTTAATTTTTTATTCTTATGGCAGCTGTTATGGCTACTGAACAATGTTGAGTAGAACTGGTAGCAACAGATAGTCTTGTTCACTGTTTCAGAGAAAATGAATTTTGTTTTTTACTATGAAAGATGTTGATTCAAAGATTGAGATATTTAAGTTTTATTTTTCTAAAAATATAATTTTCCTTCACTTTTTTTTAACATCAACTCAATCAAAATTTTATTTAAAATGATTTGAACTTTGTGGGTTTTTATGAAATATAAGAGAAAATAAAACCTCTAAGAGAAGGAATGATGTAGTGAGTAGACCCCAAAATAATCATGTAATTATGGTAAAGTGTAACTGCTTCAGCCAATTGGAAGCAAAAGACCTAAAGAGCAGTCAAACTTTTGCTATATTTTATGTTTGATTTAAAAACCGTGTTCCATTTAGTGAGAAAAAGTAGACATCCTCATAAAATCTTGGTGAGGCTTAAAATGAATGCAATCACTTGGAAAGGAATTTTAAAAATGGCTACCAAATCAAAATGCAGTCACTTAAAATGTGTTTTTTTTATTGGAATGATTTTAGGTTTATACAAAATTTGCAAATACAGGACATAATTCTATCATACTCTTTAATAATCTTCCCCTAATGTTAATACTTTATGAAACCTTGGTACATTTATTAAAATTAAAAAATATATGTGTATACAATATCATTAACTAAACTACAGATTTTATTAATATTTCACAATTTGTTTTCTCTTTTCTCCTCCAGGACCAGGTCCAAGCTATAACCTAAAATTTAGTTATAATGTCTCATTTGTCTTCTCCAATCTGTGACAGTTGCTCAAACTTTCCTTGCTTTTTCATGACCTTTATGACTTTGAAAATACTTATCAAATATTTTGTAAAATATTCTCATATTGTGTTTTTCTGAAGTTTTCTCATAATTAGTCTGTAATGATGGATTTTGGTGACAATTATCACAAAGCTGAAGGGCCTTTCTCATTGCATCATATCAAGGGATATATGACATCAACATGACATACTGGTGAGGTTCAGCATTTACCACTTGGATTCTGCTAGGTTTCTCCACATGAAAACTATAGTTTTTCTCTTTTCATCCTCTAATTTTTTTAAGAACGTCAATAAGTCCTGCTCATGATTATTGGGAGGGAAATTAAGGTACAGCTAGTAAAGGGAAAGTATTTACATAAATTATTTAGAATTCTTCTGTAAGGAAAACTGTTTTCATTCTCTATTATTTCTTTATTTTGTCAATTATTTATTTATGTTAGGATATACCTATGGATACGTATTTTAATTTGGCAGTCATAATCCACTACTATCATTATTTATCTTGATCAAATATTTCAGCATTGCCAATGGGAGCTCTTTAAGTTTGGTCCCTAGGGTTGTTTTGATGTGTCCTTTCATTTAAAAAAAAAAATCTTCCTCTATTTCTGATGCTGTGAGATGCCAGGCATATTTTGTACTAACCCTGAAATCAGTAATTGTTTCAAGAAACTTGGTTTCTTTTATTGCAGGATGACATTAAAAAAAAAAAAGATATGCATGCTTGGTAAAAAATATCACAGACTTTGTCAATTTCTGGGAATTTATCCTGTAGATGTACTCAAATGTACTTGACAAAAAGTACAAGGATGGTCACTGAACACCATGTACAAAAGAAATATAAAGTTAAAGGTACATAGAAATGTAAATAGTTAAATAAATTATATTATATTCAAGTAATTTAATATTATACTGTCAAGACCTGAGAGGAGAGAGAGCAGAAAGGAAGCAAAGAAATAAAACATACCTCAGAAGAACTTATAAGAAGGAATTTTGCATGCGGCTATAGGTATTTGGATACAAGTAGAACTGATGGAACGTGACTGGGAGTAAATGATTTAGAATTCTTCTCAGTTTTCCAGAAATTAGTATTGCCAAAGAAATGACGAGCAAAGTCTAAAAATATTCTTTGACACCATAACTCTTAAAATATATGTGCATTTATTTGGCCTCCTAGCAGAATGAGGGTTGTGAAAACTGTGTGGTCTACAAGGAGAACATACTTCAGAAATATCCATTTCAGATGTGGACACGGAGGACAATAGACAAGATTTACCTCCCAGAGAGCACAACCCTGGGCTCATAATAATAATAATAATAAAAACAGATAAAGAAGTTCCTTCCATACAGCAGACCCAGAGTTTCTTCCATTGTGCCAGATGAGTTCAGCCTGTGATGTGTGGGCAGAAGAAATATTAATCATATCTCGGCCAGGGGATGTAGGAAGAAAGTGGAACTGCCCACACTGCCTTTCACCTTCACTGGCTACAGCTGATGGAACTACAGAAGGACTTAGGTCCCTGGAACATTGTGTTAAGAGGAGTAGTAATCTGGCTAGGAATATTCATCCCAGTACGGTATCTGAGAAAGTTATATATTTCTATTTTGTTTAATGCATTGCTTATCTTTTGTTTATTTATTAAATTATACCAGCTTACTTCAATTAATAACAGACTTGTATTTCCTATTAAATGTGTGGTGAGGGTGGTGGTGGTGGTGGTGGTGTTTGTGTGTGTGTGTGTGTCTGTGTGTGTGTGTCTAATGGAGTCTAGAACTATTCATTGATTAGCAATTGTCTTTTTTTATTCTATGAAGTTTTAGTGGCACGAACAAATACCCTAAGGACTTTCCCAGTCTCCTCTTTCCAGAGGATGATTAAAAGGGTAATAGGTTATAGGAATTATCTGGCATTTCTATTATTGAAATGACATGTTAATTGAAATAATTTAGAGGAAATTAGAAAGGTTCATCAAGGACTTTAATTGTCTAGGAATTATAGAGCGTAAATCATCTTTGAGACATGTCAATGCTACCAAGTTGGATATAAATGTTGAAGCCAGATATTACTACACACAGGTAAGTGAAAAGTGCTATATATGACTCAATGGTATTACTTCTGAATTGAAGAACATTGTAAAAACAAGTCCAGAAGGACAATACTTAATTACTGATTTATTCATTCAGTAAATCTTGAGGTCCTCTTATGTATCTGACATTCTACTATCTCCTGTGGATATGATTCACTAGTAGTTTCAAATACAAATTGCAATGCTCAATTTGGTGGGAATAGAAAAGACTATTTTTCCTACCCTTATTAAGATGTTTAACTCCTATATAGGGCAAGTACACAAGTCAAGAAATTATAATAATCCATAGAGGTTTGGTTGATTGTTTTTTATTTCATAGTAGTGGGGTAGTTTTGCTTTGTTTCATTTGCCATTTGTGTGTGTGTGTGCGCACGTGCATGTACACATTTGTCGTTGTTTAGTTTTTGCTTAAAATGGATCAGGTTATCCTGTCCCTGTGTTAAACAATATTGTGATAAAGCCACCTTTCCTTTTTCTGTGTGGAATAAATAATTCCATGACCTAGAATATATACTTGTCCCTATGTTAAGTACTACTTAGAATGAGCAATAACATAGCTATTGTAATAAAAAATGCTGGCTCCTGGAAAATAAGTCTGTGAACTAACTAAACTAACTTATGCGTCAAATCTATAGGTTTCTTATCAAGGCTCACATCAAGATTTACCATGTTCATCAGTGCAGAGCTATTATGTCATAAACATCCTGCCCTCCAAATTCCTATAAATACCTTCCCATAATTTCCCCCTTTTGAGACACAAGTAAGTGCCTCACAAAGACTGTTCTCCCTTACTGCAGTTACTCTAATAAATTTGACTTTTCTTGATCAATAGGTTTCCCTGGTGGTTGATGGTCAGCCACTTCTCATAAGCTATTGTCCTCAAATCAGAAATCAGATACTGTAACAACCATTTACCTAAACTATTTTAATCAGACAGACCCTATTGTGGTACACACACATGCATGCACACGTACAAATGCATTAACAATTGTCAAAGCTTTGGAGGAAAATTCCTTTTCAAAATGCCAGTTTTTTCTTCCAATTTTCTCAGAAAAATGGAAACATTCTGGAAATATGTAATCATGGGAATTATGACAGTTTCATTGATTTCAGAGTATGTGATTATTTCCTACCAAACGGTCTTATAACTTTACAGATTCAACAAAATATTAAATATTAGGTTTAGGAAACTATTAATCTGTGTAATAAAAGAAGAACCAACAAAAATGCAGCTGATTTACTCCATCATCTATTTTGATATTAAGAACGTCAACCATTTTTTATTTTCCTTTGGTGTTTTATGATACTTAAACATTTTAAATAGATCCCTCCTAATAAACAATTTAGCTGGAGGGATAGGGGAAGTAATATTTGTTGATTAGTCACTAGAAAATTCATAGTAGCAAGAGCATACATATGTTTATTTTTAATATGACTGAAGATCTTCCAACTTCTTCCCTTTTCCCCCTTCCTGAGAATAAATGAGAAACAAAGTAAAACAAAATGTGTTTTAGGACAAAAAAGCTTTGCTGTGTGAATTGTCCCCCAAAAGAACTGACCGTAAGAATTGTACACAGTTTTCCTACCAGTTTCAGAAGAAATGGAGCGCTACTGGTTGCAATCTAGAGGAAAATGGCAGCAGCATCCAGTCAGCTTACATGTAGAAGAAATAGATGTTACTAAAATTAAAGGCACAAAGCGATTGTAAGAGCAGTGGGCACACAAGTAAAGAGTTCCTGCCATGCTGCAGGCAATAGCTCTGTTTACTCCTGTGTATCCTACTATGAAGAAATGTCCAAATGGAATAATCAGAAATTAGGAAAAAAATGTCCTAGGGATTTATTAATGTTTTATTCTGTTTTTTAATATCTCAATAACTCTCATTTCTAATTCATAGTGCAACTAAAGGTCTGATTCTACTTCCCTAATGTTTCAGTGGCTCTAACTATTGCTGAACTTTCCCAGAGAGAAACCACGAATAAAACTCATATGTGGTGTTCCTTAAACCTGTGCTTAAAAAGACTCTTTAGTAACTTCAGTGGGGCAAGATGCATAGCATACTGGTTAAAGAACTGCAGAGCACAATGGGTGAGACTCACAGGTTTTTTTGTTTGTTTGTTTGTTCTGAGTGAACTTTGGTAAAATACTTTTTGAAATAACTGTTAAGGAAAATCTTTCAGTCAGAAAAATAAATATCTTACTCAGTATCTAAGAATTCATCCTAAGGAGAAACATAATTACCATCCCTATGAGAAAGCCTTTTGTGACAGGTTGTCACTTGTCATCTAAAGAGTCATATTAGAAATTGACCCAACCTAGCCCTTTGTGCTACACCTGAGACTCATCCAGTAGATACCCGGTGGTTATTACGCATGCAGGAAAACTTTAAGCACCAACTCTCCCCTTAGTGGAGAAGGAGGAAACACAGAAGACAAAAGTCTCTGGGAAGAAGTACACAGGGCTTCTTTCAGACGTCCCTGCCAAGCCTTGAGGGGATTTGGGGTATGAGAGTTAAAATGTATTTTACTTGTGTATTTCTTTTTAATTCAGTTTTATTGAGATGTATTCACATACCATACAGTCATCCATGTTCAATCAGCTGTTCACAGTACCGTCTTATAGTTGTGCATTCATCACCCCAATCTGTTTTTGAACATTTTCCTTACACCAGAAAGAATCAGAATCGGAATAAAAAATAAAAATAAAGAAGAACATCCAAATCACTCCCCACCCCACCCCACCCCCGCATCCCACACTATTTTTCTGTTAGGTTTTGTCCCCATTTTTCTACTCATCCATCTATACACTGGATAAAAGTAGTGTAATCCCCAAGGCTTTCACAATCACACTGTCAACACCTGTAAGCCACATTGCCATACAATCATCTTCAAGAACCAAAACCACTGGCCTGGAGTTTGGCAGTTTCAGATATTTACTTCTAGCTATTCCAATATATTAAAACCTAAAATGTGTTATCTATATAGTGCGTAAGAATGTCCACCAGAGTGACCTCTTGACTCCATTTGGAATCTCTCAGCCATCAAAGATTTATTTTATTTCATTTTGCATCCCCCTTTTGGTCAAGAAAATGTTCTCAATCCCATGATGCCAGGTCCAGATTCATCCCTGGGAGTTATAACCTGCGTTGCCAGGGAGATTTACACCCCTGAGAGTCAGGTCCCAC
>PVKY010009205.1:0-13479 GCA_004027775.1 Bradypus variegatus
GCTCCTGGAGGCTCTTGCCCCGTGGTATCTGCTACCCAGGCGACCGCCAGCCCTGGGGAGGGTGACCAGGCTGCTGTCCTTTGCCCGTTTGCGGACATCACTCTGAAACGCTGTGCTACGGGGAGATGGCTTTCCAGGTGAGGTCTGGGGAGGAGGGAAAGGGGCCATTTGGCCTGCCCAGGCCGGGGGCTGAGCATTTAATCATTGGAGCCTCTAACCACTGCCCATGAGGTCGGGGCCTTGGAGGAACGTAAAGCAGGACCCCAGCCTCAGGGAGCCAGCCTTGTCTCCGGAAGCCTCCATCATAGGAGCATCCACGGCAGGAGACTGAGATTGGACGTGGCGGTAGGTAGGCTCGGTGGGAAGTCACCGGCCTAGGGTCTGCCAGGTTCTGTTCCCGTCGCAGAGCCTCCGTCTTGTTGGCTGGTGCACCTGTTTCAGATGCATCTCGAGGGGGCACCGGCAGACCCTCGTCGGGGAACGGTGTACCATGTTGTGGTTTTGTCCTCGTGTTTCTTGGCCAGTCCCTACACCGAGCAGGGAAACCACTGGCCACAGTTGACCAAACCTCCCTGGGACTCACTTCCGAGCTCGGCACAGGTGCCCGCGGGAACGCCGCCAGCTCTGGGTCAGGGAGCAGCTCCTAATTTCTTTCTTTGTGTCCCTGGAGTGTCTTTTTACACTTTTTATTTTGAAATACTTTCCAATTTACAGGATGTTTTCAACATGTACAGGTCAGGCCTAGAAATCTCTGAAGATCAAGAAAGTGATTACACTAGAGGAAGGGGTAACAACAGACAAGACAAAATTTAAGAAACAATTATGAATACTGATCTCTATATTTAAATTTGCTTTTTCTTAGTTGCTAGGGTATTAGAATAGCTAGAAGGAAAGAATTAAAATGGTGGAACTGTGACCCATAGCATCCTATGAAATTTTTTATGTAGCTACTTGTTAAATTGTAATTTGAAACTTATTACTCTTCTGTATGTGTGTTACATTTCACAGTAAGGAAATAACTGAAACAATGGTGCTGTAACTCGTAACATTTTTGGAAGCTTCCTGTATAACTACTTGTTAAATTACACTTTGAAAGTTATTACCTTTTTGCATATATGTTATATTTCAGAGTAAGGAAATAACTGAGACTGTGGAACTGTAACCCATAACACTCTTTGAAATTTGCTCTGTAGCTACTCCTTAAATTGCCCTTGGAAAGTTATCATTTTTGTGTACATATGTTATATTCTATAATAAAAAATATGATTCAAAAAAATGTTACAGGACAGTTACAAAAATAATACAGACCCCACAAAGCATGCCAGTGTACCCCCATCCCCACCGCTAGATGCCCTGATCCACCAATTTTAGCGTTTTGCCACATTTGCCATATCATCTTAACTATCCATCAGTCTATCAATACATCTGTCTGTCTGTCTGCCTGCCTATATATCAATCCGTTTTCTGAACACGAGTGTGGGTTGTCTACAGCCTGCTCTTAAACACTTAATACAGCCACGTACGATTGTTACGAACAAGCACATTCATCTGTGAACGTCTTAAGTGCCACCGTCAAGTTGCGGAAATTGAACATTCGTATAAAACTTAGTCTATTTTCCAATGTTTTTGTATATCCCAATAATGCCCTTTAGGGTCTTTTCTCCTTCCTTATTAGATCCTATCTGGGATCACGTATTGCACTTCACTGTCCTTGCCACCGTAGCTGCTCATCCCTTTTATTTTTTTAACCATGGGAGCAAATATTCAACATAAACCCTCCCGTCCCAGCCACGTCCGAGCACACCATTCGGTGGATGACCCATCTTTACCCTGCTGGGGCGCCCTTTCCACCTTCCATCACTAAACCTCTGCCCTCTCCCCGGACAGAAACGTCCATTGTGCAGTAAGCCCCTCTCCCGCTGTCCGCCGCAGCTACCGCAAATGTACTTTTCATCTCCGGGATCTTGCATATTCTCTGGTATTTTCTGTCGTTACCACGGGCCTCAAATCTTACATCCTAGTTGTATAACAATCTCATTTGCCTGGATACCGACCTAACTTCAACAGAACACACAAACGACGTTCCCATGTCCCTCCGTGACCACACCTGCAGGTTTTGTGAGTCCCAAACCACTGATTTATCATTGCATTTTATACATTTGCCTTTCAGAATACAATAGCACAGGCATTTATATTTACCCATGCCATTACCTATACCAGAAATCTGTATTTCTTCATGTGGCTTTCATCTTTTGTCAGGTGTCTTTTCCTCTCCACCTGCAGAGCTCCCTTCAGCAGCTCTCGTAGGGCCGGACTGTGCTGACAAACTCCCTCAGCTCTTGTTTATCTAAGAAGGTCTTACTCTCTCCCTCATTTTGTGTGTGCGTTCCAATAAAACTTTATTTACAAAAACAGGCAGCTAATCAGATTCGGCCCTCTTCCTTCTGCTTCCTGCTCCACATCAGCCTTTGCCTTTTGTTACCACACTGGCTGCCCCTGCACCTCCTTCGAGATCCCAGCCGTCGACTTCCACCACCAAATTTCACTGCCCCAAACCAGGGCACAGTCAAAAAAAAAAGGGGGGGGGACATTTTAGAGGCATCCTTTGCCACCCTGAATAAAACCAAGATTCATCATGAGAGGGAGATGGGCTAAGGTGCAGGCAGTAAGCAGTGCAGGCTGGGTGAATCCATTTCTTTTTTTTTTTTAACTTTATTGAAAAGTTAAAAAAACAAACAATAACAAAACACACATTTCAAACAAAGCAAAGCAAAGGATTAAGAAAAGCAAATAACCTAAGATAACTACTTTGCTTCCAACATGTTCCTACTGCTCCCCAACAAAATTAACAAACCAGACAATGGAATAAGAAAAACAGATAATCTCAAATAACTACATTGAAGCTGATAAATTTTTTAAATGCAATAGCTTTTTTTTACTTTGTCAAAAAATTTAAAAAAATTCAAACAAACCAAAAAAGGAATAAGAAAAACACATAACTGAAATAACTGCATTGTTTCCAACATGTTCCTACCATATCCAAGAAAGTCTGCAAACTATAATGATTCCTGAGCATTGCTGTAACATTGAGGTTACCCTCAATAGCTTCCCTGTTCTTATTAGATTATCATCCCCCCTTCACTAGTCTCCCTCATTTTTGAAAGACATTTTTGCCAAAGATAGAATTCTTGGGTGGGAATTTTTTGCTCTCAGCACTTTAAATATGCCATCCATCAATCAACACGTAACAAACTGAGCTGTGAGGCAACAAAGGCGTTTATTTGGATCTTACAATTGCAATTTGGGGACCACAGATTCAGGGAGCAGCCCAAATCGTGTCCCGTCTCGGCGTTTCCAGGCAAGCGTTTTTAAAGGAAAAGATTAGACAAGTTGTTTGTGGTTGGTGGATGTTTAGGGTGCTCCAGTTCCCCACAGTTTAGACAGTTGGCTGAGTTCTTTGTCTCATTTGTTTATGGGCTTTTGAGGAGCGTGACTGCTTGAGGCCCTGCAGATGTTGGCAGTTTGACATCTCCCTGAGACCTGCCCAAGAGTCACCTCCAGGATGGCCAACTCCATTTGAAATGTCTTAGCTGCAGAAACTCCATTTTCTTTATTTCTTTTAACACTTCCCCCTTTTGATCAAGATCTTTCTCTGAAAGCATCGCTGATCAACATTTGGTCTTAAGCCCTCGGTACCAGGGAAGCTCTTCCCTGGGAGCCGTGACCCACCTGGGGGGGGGGTGCAGGGGTAGTGGGTTTATTTGCAGAATTTGGCTTCGAAAGGGGCCACATTTGGGCAACAAGCAAATTTCACTGGGAGACTCGTAGGCATTAATTATAATTAGGCTTAGTTTTGTCATTACAGGAATAAGTTGTATAAATGAACGCTTCAAGATCAAAGGTTTGGAATCTAGCCCCCCCCCAAATCTAAGATCTAGCCAATTAAATAAATGCCTATTGATGCAGCCAATAACTGGGGCCCTTCGGTGGAGTCTAAATTAGCATAGACCCAGCAATTTGATAGAGTGTCCTTTTTGTATGGCTGGAAAAAAAGGATGGTGAATGGTAAGGGACCAGGAAAAGAAGGTAAGAGTGAGAAAGAGTTTAAAGTGGGCAGGATTCATTGCAGGAGGGACGGAGGGGGCCTGGGGTACAAAGAAGGGGTAACAGAGTGTTGAAGATGCAAACCAAAGACGTAGTAGTGTAATAATGAAGATTACAGCTGCATTATTGAGTTCCTTTCAGTCTGATGAAAACCAGCTCTGGTTCTGGTTCTTGGGTAGGCTGTCAACACCGGATGCTGTCTGTTTCCGGGTGGCTTCAGCCTAAGAGCTCCGGTAAGTATGAGTTCTTCAGGCCTGGGATAACTGCGTCAGATGCTGTCTACGTCTGAACCTTGGTAATTTTGAGCTTTTCGTCCCCAGTGGAGTGGATTTCCAGGCAGGGCTGGGAGCCTTCTTGAAATGAGAAATAAGACTCCAAGAATCCGTATTTTCTAATGTAGAGGCACATTAGCTAAAAGAGTAGGGCCCTTTGCGAGGTGGGAGTGCATCTTTGTGAGGTGTCTTCTTCAACATATAAAGCCGCCAGGCTGAAGACTGTGGTTCTGAGGTTCTGCGTATCTTCATCTCTCGGGAGCAGGCTGTAAAGGGATTGTTCTACCAAGGTTTCATTTTCCTTTAAAGTTTTGATTTGTTCCTGACAATAGGTTGGCCTATTTCCTCTTATGAGGCAGGGCTCATCTGTTCCAGAGTTTATGTTCATCATCTCTACATTATAATTTCAAATGGGGGATAACATGTTTTCCAGAAGGAGTGGATCTTAGATTTAATAAGACTATAGATAGGTAAGGCTTTTGGCCATGGTGGATTGAAGGATTCCATGACTTTAGCTAATTGCGTTTTAATTATATCATTTGTTCTTTCTATTAAGTCTGAGGAGAGGAGGTGATAAGCACAATGAAGATGTTGCAGACTAGGCCATATTTGCATATTGTTTTCATAATTTGTCCCATAAAATGAGTTCCTTGGTCACTCTGAAGTTCTGAGGGAATTTCTCAGTATGCGTTTTTTTTCCTAATAATCCACCTGCAATGGTAGCTTATCTACAGGGAAAAGCTGCAGCCCAATGGGAAGACATGGAATTTATTCTCTAGACACATTGATGGCCTTGGGATGGGAGTAACTGAATAAAATGCAGCTGCTAAATTTCAGAAGGTCCAGTAGATAAGGAAAAATGTCCTTGAGAGCTACAGAAAGGTTTTCCTGGATTAGGCTTGGGACAAATTAAACAATTGTAATATATGTTCATAGTTACTTTAGAGGATGGTTTCTAGAAGTGTTGCTTTCCCCAGCTTGCCATTTTATCCGTATTCCAGTAAGCCATATTATGAATAATTTCCAAAACTGTTTCCTAGAGACAGAGGACTGGTTTACCATTAGGGCTTGATTTAATTGCAGGCTGATAAAAGCAGCCAGCGTTTTTCCATTCCTTTTTATCTCCTGGGGAGGAGCATTTTATTGCATCAAGGAGTAATTTTCTTTTGTTTCCAATAGAGATATTTAGTTCAAAAATCATTATGGGAACAGCAATCAGACTGGAATTTATCACTGCACTGTTTGCCGCTGTGTCTGCCGGGCGGCTGCCAGTCCTTTCCTCCGTACTTGCTCAAGAATGACCAGGAATTTTAATTGCAGCCAAAGAAAGCCTTTGGTAACGGTATAGCATCTAGCAATTCCTTAAATGTAAGAGCTGCTGGTTTTTGTTTGTTTGGTTATGCCTCCACTGGAGGTTAAAAAAACAAAAACAAAAAACCTCTTTATTTCCATAACATCCCCCAATCATGAACAACCCCAAAAGCAAACTGACTGTCCGTGCATATATTTGCTGTTTTTCCTTCTGCAAGTATACAGGTTCTTGTGAGGGCTTGCTGGGTTGAAATAGGATTAGATAAGGAATTTAATCCTGTTGTTTCATGGTTTGCCAGAAAAGCACATCCAGTGTGACGGATTGCTGAGTTATCTTTAAGGCTGGAACCATCTCTTCACCAGATAACATCTGTATTATCAGTTGGGGTTTCTTGTAAATCTGCTTGAGGGGTTAATAATGGGTCAGTTAAAGCTACACAGTCCTGGGGCGTTTCCTAAGAAATAGTAAGAAGTAAAATAGCAGATGAAGGTTGTGGCAATGAACGGAGACACTGGGGTGTGGGATGGGGGAGTAAGAGAATTTCCTAAGAAGTCAATCTGTTGGTAGAGAAAGTTCAACAGAATGAGGGACATAAATAGTTAAGGGAGATCGTAGAATTAATTCTTCAATTGATTTTAAGTTGTGCCATCGCAGCTGGCTAAAATTTCCTTGAGGTCTGTGTTGGTTTGTATGCTTGTAAGGAAACCTAAGGCATTCCCTTCTCATTCATGGAAAAGGAGGGAAAAAGGGTAATCTGTAATTAGGGTGTCCCAGAGGGCATATACTGAGCCGAGCTAGACTTTATTTCCCTAAAGGAATTTTGACTAGTTTCATTCTAAATAAAGGCTCAATTTGTTGACCCTTAAATAAGGCATGTGGAGGTTGAGCCATCAAAGAAAAATTAGGAATCCAATTTCTACGGTAAAAACCCTCTTAATCGGCATTTGGTGTTGGAGGACGGGAAGTTGGGGTGCTCCGGATTGGGGCAGGGCCTCAGAGGAGGCCTTGGGGGCAGGGTGGGTGGGGAAGAATGGGGACCGTACATGGGTTGGAAAACATCTGAAGAAGAATGGGGTTTAAATTTATTTCTTTGGCTGAAAAGATGGGAATATGTGAGCCACTTAATTCTTAATCCTGATCTGTTGAGTTGTAACCAAGTAATTAGGATTTAGGGGATGATTATGATAACTGAATCATTATATAGATATTCTTTCTTACTTTCTGTGCATTAGAGTAGAACAGAGGGAAAAACGTGACATCTCTGAGCTGTTTCCAGCTGCCTCGATCTCTGATAATGAATATAGAGCCTTGGGCTTGTGCCTCGTGATTGTAAAAACCTTGAACCCCCTTTTTACAACCACAGAGGCAACCCCCTAATGTTAGTGGAGGAATTGAGGCGGCTCCCGTGATGGAAGGCTTGGCTCTAGCGCAGCTCCGCGGCTTGACGTTTGTCAACTGTAGCTGCTTACGCTGGCTACCGAGAGGGTAGCGACTCCATCCCCCCTTGTTCCAGTCCTTAAAAACCCTGAACTCCTCGGACCCAGGCACGGAGCTTTAGGCTGCTGGCCATCTCAGCTCCTGCCTCCTGCCCGGCAGTGAACTCTTTCTGTCTTTGAAACGCGGTGCCGTGGATGGGCAGAGAACCCACCGCTTTGGTCCAGTAATCAGAATCGGGTTCTACAAGTTTCAAGTTAATTTACCCCTCTGGGGACAAAGATCTGTGTGCTTGAGGTCATCCAAGGACATCTCTTCCCAGAAGGTGAATTGGAGCGGATGGGCCTAAAGAAAATGCACAGTGCCTTGCAGAGGTCCTGATGGAAGGGAATTGGGGGAATTAAAGACAGTTAGGGGTTTGTTGGAGAGCCCACCATTTGCGTTGTTTCTGTACCCAGGGAGGAGGGTTCAATGAGGGCGGTGGGATTTGAATGGAGAAAGGGCCCCCAGGACCTCTTAGAGCACCCCCTGCCCTCCTTTCCTGTCATTTCCAGCGAGCACATCTATTTCACCTAAAGATGTGCCGTGGACGACTGGGAAAACCGCAAAGAGCATGGGGGGCGGCCGCTCTTTGGGGGGAGTTTGGGGCACTCTCTTTTCCAATGCCGGGGTTGTTTGCAGTAATTCAAGTACTGGAGTCTGAACCCCAGTGCCTGGAGGGTTTGTTGGGGCTTATTTAGCTGCTATTTTAGCTGAGGACAGTTTCTTTCGCTCAGCATTTTATTTTCCAGCCTTTTTAAAGGTGTGAACTAATTGATCTATAAGATTTACTAAATCATTAGGTTCCAGAGTGGCCCAGTTTAGTTGTTTACATTTTAGATCGGTGCCTTATTCTTCTGAAAGGCTGTTAACAAGAGTAGAATTTAAAAAGGTGGAGGTTTCAGAGTTATTATGGGCAAGACCTGAGAATTGCTTAAAGTTTTGTTTTCAAGGCTGTTATAATTTCATATCTGGGCTCATCGAGTATTTGGGTACATTGTTGGATTTTTGTCCATCAGTAATTTGGAGGAAAACTTCAGGTATGTACTTAGGACCTTAGAAAGTTCCTTAGCTAGCTTAAATGCTTCACTTTTGTCAGTAGCTCTTCATCTAGAAGAGTCATTTCAGGGATTTTTAAAATGAGTTTGTCCAGATTTGGGCATAACTTTCCCCAGCAGTCATGTGAATTAATTGGTAAAGGTCGCAGTTCTCAGGGGTATGCGTCTGAATGAAACGACTGAATTCTTCTGCAGAACCCACTGAGTCTTCAGTAGGATTTGGGAAATCTTAGCGCCATCGAGGGGGAGTTCGGCTGAGCTAGGACATAGAGGAGAGGACAGAAGGGGCTTAAAGGAGGGTTAAACAGTGAGAGCCAAGAGTTCCTGATAATTTTTCAAGCTTGATAAGGTGCTTAGGTAAGTCTTTGTTAGTTGTTGTTAATTTAGCATTTGTTTCTTGAAGAGGCAATTTTAGAATTTGTTGTACGTTTGGAGGCTTCCAGCTGCCAATTAATATAAGATTCTCATTCAGGTTGCTTAGTTTTAGAGCCCCATTGAGTTCTCACCAGGCAAGGAGATTTTCCTTGTCTGCCAAAAAGGGCAAACCCAAAAAGGCTTCTGCCACAAGCCCAAACCAAAAGAACCGAGGTTCAAATACACAAAGGGCTGTGCTGCCAGCCAAACCCAAAGATCCAAAATTCAAAATGCTCTTCATCAGGAGACGGCCAAAGAAAGGCTGGAGCACAACCAAAAAGAGAAAGGCACAGAGCCAGAGGGCTCACAACGGGAACCCTGGGCTGTCGGGGCGACGGCAGGGCTCACGGGGTTCCTACTGGGGCTGTGTTCGAATCCAGCGTGACTCCCTGAGGCTGTGGCAGCTTGGCAGTGGGTGACCTCCAGAGCGACCTCCCAACTCCTTTTAAATCTCTAAGCCGCAGAAACTATTTTATTTCTTTTAACACATCTGACTGCCTTCTGGCCTCCGTGGTCTCCAGTGAGAAGTTGGCGCTTAATCTTTTGGAGGCTCCTTTGTATGCGACACGTTGCTTGTCTCGCGTGGCTCTCAGAATTCTCTCTCTGTCTTTGGCACTGGACAGTCTGATTATACGCCGTGGTGTGGGTCTGTTTGGGTTTATCCTTTTTGGAGTCTTTTAAACATCTTGGCTGTGGACGTTCATGTGTTTTGTTGAATTTGGGGAGATTTTGTTAAATTTGGGAAGTTTTCAGCCATATTTCTTTGACTATTCTCTCTGCCCCCCTCTCTTGCCCTTCTGGGACCCCCACAAAGCGTATATTGGTGCTCGATGGTGTCCCACAGGTTCCTCGGACTCTGTTCCCTTTTCTTCACTCTTTCTTCTTTCTGCTCCTCAGCCTGGACGATTTCAATTGTCTTATCTCCAAGCTCTCTGATTCTTTCTTCTGCCAGCTCCAGTCTCCTGTTGAGCCCCTCTGGGGAACTTCTGACTTCTGTTATTATGTCTTCAGCTCTGTTTCATTCCTTTTCATAATTTCCACCTCTCTATTGCTGGTCTCTTTGTGTTCTTTCATCATCTTCCTGATTGCCTTTCGTTCTTTGTCCACGTTTCTCTTTAGCTCTTTGGGCATATTTGGGACCCTGCTCGTCCTCACTGATGGTTTCTAAGGCTTTCGTCTTCTCCTTTGCCTGGGCCATCACTTCCTGTTTCTTTCATGTTTTGTCATCTTTTGATGAAACCTGGACATTGATTTTTTAAATGTGGCATCACTGGAATTTAGTGGTACGTGAGGCTTCTCTTCCTTAAGTTCATATCCAGCTAATGTTATGACAGAACTTTCCTTGAATGCCAGAAGTAACAGAAAAAAAGGACAAAAGGAAAACAGCTTTCCCAGTCTTTGCAGGTTGACCTGGGTGGTGTCTCCTTCAGACCTTGTCCTTACGATGAGTTTAGTTTAGAGAACATCCGAAGGCTGAAGTGTCGGGGACCCTGGCCCTTGCTGCACACGTGTCCTGTCTTGGGCACATGTGTGACCCTAAAATTCCCCCATTTACGTGGTTCTGAGTGTCCCCTCTTCCTGAGCCAGTGAGGGAGGGCAGCCAGGGTGCCCAGAGATCCTACTGTTTGTAAGTGGCCTTTTCCCTGATTTGGGGCTCGGCCTGTCACTGCAGTCCTTTAATTGTTTTCAGGAGCTTTCAGAATAATGCTTCTGCCAGTTCTGGCTGGTTTTTCAAAGCTTCTGTTGGGGACCACAGCCCTGAAGCTTCTCACTCTGCCATCTCGATCGGGCCAGTGTGATTTTCACCAGGACTTCACAAATGCCTCACCAACCGGAATGTTCCAGGGACGACTGGTCCTTTGGAGACCAATTAAAACATTCAGAAAAGGGTCTCAAGTTCAGCCAATCAAAGCATATTTTAAAGTTTACAGGCCTCAAAATGTTGCTGTGTATACACGGTTTTAAACCAGTTCTCGTCTATCTGATAACATTTTAGAGCAGGTTGTCTGAGATGGAAGCCGCTAGTTACATGAGAGTCTTAAAATTTTAATTAATTTAAATGAAATAAAATTAAAGATTTAGTTCCCCAGTCGCAGTGCTCTGTAGTCTCCTTTGGCTAGTGTTGGATACACAGCTATGGAGCATTGCCATCATCATAGAATATTCTAGGGACAGCACTGCCCTAGAGCTATACGGAGGAGTGGCTCCCAACCGTGAGTTGTCAACCTAGGAGAGGAAGCTGGTGTTGAGGGGTGACTTCAGCTCTGAGCTCTGCACGGCGCTGCCCGTCCTTGTCCAAGCACAGCTTCCTGCTTGCACCCCGGCTCTGTCACCAAGGGTTGGCATCGGAGGGAGCTGGCAGCTGTGTCCTCCAGATGGCTTCTGCTGGTTTGCCGCGGCGTTGCACACATGCGTGCTCATTTCAGGTTTGCAGTGAGCATTCTCTGGTCAAAGTTGAGGCCCGCTACCTGGTCCAGGAAGGATCCAGAACTCTGGCTTCTGTCTCAGAGGACACCTGTCCATCCAGGAGGTCACTCACCAGCCAGGTGGGGTGCGGGGATCTGTGCGTGCGTCTGTCATCCTTTGGCTCGAGGGACTGGTTCAAACGTCACATCTGAAACATCTTACGGTGCACGACTTGACAGCTCTTACAAATCTTCACCACTCTCTTCTCTCCGCTGAGAGAAGCCCACCTAAAAATGGTTTGGATTGCCAAGGGGGAGCCAACTTGGAGTTGTTTTATCTAAAGCAGGGATAGCTGGTGGCCTGCACGCTGGGGTTTTCCTCCAGCTCCAGATGTGACCCACAGAAACTTCCTCCTCCCTGTTCATGTTGCCAACCTGCTGGGTGGGATTTCGCAACTTGACAGTTAAATTTTGCCTTTTTCCCTGTTGAATTTCACCTTCTTCTTATATATCCAACGTTAACTTGCACCCATGTTATTTTTTTAATAGCCTCTTCCCTTTGGAACGCCATTAAATTTGCAGAAGACCATTTATCTTGAGTCTCTGTTGTATGGACTTTGGATTCACCTACCTCTGGGATGGACTGCATCTCAGCCCAAGCTGATGAAAACATTGCACGGCAAAGGGGCAGGAACCAAGCCCTGCAAACCTTCCTCTAGGGCTCTCCCTCCAAGTGTGCAGCCTCGAATACTTCTCAAGGTATAGCCAAGCTGTCCCTAGAATATTCCATGATGATGCAAACGCTCCATAGCTGCATTCCAACACTAGCCAGAGAAGACTACCAAGCACTGCGACGGGGAGAGGAGCCCTGACACTGCCCAGCAGAGACCCCCGGAGCTCGGGAGCAGGCAGGGGGCTTCTTGCTTTCCCTGCTTCTGTAATTATGTCGGCTGTAATTGAACATTCCAGCTGCCTCCTGGCGGGGCATGAAGCTGCAATTAGCTCCTCTAATGACAGTGGCAGATCTTAGTGTCTGGGGTGAAAGCTCCTTATGGAAAGTTTGCTTAGAGGAGGCAGTTTCCTGAGGTAACCTTGGGTTGGGCATCCTGTGTGGACTCAAATAGATGGCGGAAGTTTATTTTGGTCCTCAGAATGATGTGCGTGTGTGTTTCAGCCGTTCTGAGGTTTTCAGAAACCGACAACTAGATGTCATCATTGCAATGCCAGGCGCTCATCCCTCCTTTGGACGGACTTGGCGTGTCAAAGTGCCCTCTTCCCTCAAGTTCACCCTCTCTGCCTGCTTTCCCCTAACTTCTCTGCACACCAGCTTCGACTGCTATAAACTCCTCCGAGGTAGACCTTTTGTGTCTTGTGGTGCCTCCTGGGTACACTGTAGCCCTTGCAAGGTGACCTGGGTTGACCGTTTCTGGGTCTGTTGAAGCCCCCTGGATTGCTACAGCTGTGTCAGCTGCAGACAAGCTCCTCGGCGCTGCCTGGTCTTCTCATGAGTCCTCAGCTGTTACACACCTGCAACAGACCCCAGCTTCGGCCATGGCAGGAGATCCCTGAGGTCACCGACAGCCCCTCAAATGGAGTGCAGAGAGCACGTCATTACTCTAGCCTGCTGTTATTCGAAGAATATTCTAGAAAAATGCCTTTGGGCTCAATGTGTAAGTTTTTTGTAGGAAAGACACTGGTCAGTGGATGAGGGCAGGGTGGCTGGACTTGGGTCAGTCTTGGCCCCAGAGTGTGGCTCTGAGTTGCCTTCAGGAGAGAAGGCACTGGCTCCCCGAGTTCTGATTGCAGCGACGGAGCCTGAGAGCAGCGGAGCTCCAGGCTAGCAGAGGCCGCCGAAGGCAAGGCAGTGTCTCCAGGAGAAACACGGAGGCTGTGTTGGCTCAGGATAGTGGCTCTGAAAGGACGACAGCCCACGTGCATTCCATACACCCACACGGAGCTCCGTGCTGCCAGCTCTGGGGTGAACTTGGACTGTGATCACTGGGGCAGAGGGTCTGCAGCTCGTTTGCTGCAAGAGAAAAACTGTCAAAGTGCAGCAAACTGAGATATCCCTGAAATTTACTTTTTTAGACGCCCCTCCCTTTGTACCTTGAGAAATCTTCCATTTTCTCTTAGAGGAGTCTTTCCCTTCTGTTTTGCCTCAGAGATAACAGTCTTGAGTTAGCTTGATCTAATCAAGTTCTTCCAAATGATTTTTAAAACCCAGTGGAACACACTGCATTATCACCAAAGCCTTCACGGTGGCCAGCCTGCCTGGTGGACCAATCGAGCTGCTGGAGAAGATTCTCCTTGATAACCCCATCTTCTGCTTGCACAGGTGATGGTGTGCCAGAGGCAGCTGCCGACTTGGCCAGGTTCAAACACCCAGCTCACGTTTGCATTCCGGAATAATCTTGGTCGCCGCCCCCTCCAGTTGCACCCAT
>PVKY010009206.1:0-13480 GCA_004027775.1 Bradypus variegatus
TCAGAGGATAGCACCCTTCTTTCCAACTCTTTCTGGACAAATTGAGAAATGAGTCAAAATGGTAAGCATCTGAAGTCCAAATATCACCCTCATTCCTGCTAAAGGCTCAGTTGGAGGATGGGGCTTATACCCGTGGGCAGAAGGGCCCCCTGACTCAACCCAGGGCTGGAGACTCCACCCCCAGGTCCACAGCTGACAGCAGGAGGACAGGTCACTCCATCAGGCCACCTGGGGAAGTGATAAAAGGGGCCAGAGAGGACAGGAGAGTTGCAGAGGCTGATAGCAGAGATCGGGAAGAGGCACACCCCATTGTGGGGCTAAACACACAGGTATGGCCTCAGGTGAGTGGCTTCCCTTACCTTCCCTGATCCTCAGTTTCCTCTTGGACAGAACTGGGATCCTGATTGAGGGCATTGACTGAATATGTGTAGACAGGTTCCTAACTGGTCTCTCTGTTTCTATGCTTGTCCCCACAGCAGCCAGAAGGTTCTTCTAAAGCATAAATGAAGTCACCTCACCTCACGCCCCTGCTCAAAGTCCTTCCTGCCAGGAATAAAATCTAAACCCGTTTCCAGGCTTCCAAGGTCCTCCATGATTTGATCCCGATGAGCCCTTGCCCCACATTCCCCCTCTCTCTTTCTCTCCTACACTCCAGCTCCGTTGGCTCCTTGCTGTTCTCCAAGAGGGCATGTTCCTGCCCCAGGGCTTTTGCACAGGCAGCTGGCTCAGCTGGGAACACCCTCCCACCTGGTATTGACAGCACTCATGCACTCATTTTCTTCAGGTCTGGACCCAAATGTCGTCTCCTTGGAAATGGCCATCACATCAAAAGTATCACACCCACCCCATGTCTATTCTCAACATACCATCACTGCTGTATTTTCCTTCAAAGCACTTATCACCAGCTGATGTGAATTCTATGTTTATGTGTCTGATTACTCTCTGTCTCTCCAGCTAGAAATTCAGCTCCACTGGCTCAGAGACCTTGCTTTATTTGCTGTGGTATTCGCAGAGCCCAGAACAAAGTGGGCACATAACAAGTGCTCAATAAATATTTGTTCATTAAATGAGTGTATGCAGTCCTTTCAAAGAGAGCATTTAGCAGCACCCCGGCATTCAATGGGCATTCAACGAATGACTATTATAGTCGCTTTAAAAGCTCACCACCATAGTACCAATGTCAATTTGCTGGTTTTGATATTGTTCTGTAGATTTGTACAATGTTATGGTTAGGAAAAGCCAGATAAAGGGTGCTCAGGACCAACTTCTGAGTGCTATGTCTTTAATTAAACTTTTTATTTTCAGATAATTATAGATTTACCTGCTGTACAGAAAGATCCCTTGTCCCTATATCCATTTCCCCCCAACAGTCACATCTTGCCATCACTGCGGGAATCCCTGGTGCCCTTTTACAGCCACACCCACTTCCTTCAAGCCCCAGCCCCTCTCTAACCTGGCAACCACCAATATCTTCTACATTTCTGTGATTTTTTTCAGTCAAAGAATGTTATATAAGTGGAACCCTACAGGATGTTGCCTTTATTGACTTTTTTACTCAGCATCAGTCTCTGGAGACTAATTCAGGTTGTTGCAGACATCGATGCTCTTTCCTTTTAATTGCTTTTAATTGTTTAAGGAAGGACATTTGGGTTGTTGTTTTTAGCCATTAAGAATAAAGGTGCTATAAACGTCGGTGCACAGGTTTTTGTGTGAATGTGAGTCTTTATTCTCTGGGATAAATGCCCACAAGGACGATTGCTGGGTGATGCGTATTTAGCTTTTAAAGAAACTGTCAAATTGTTTTTGAGAATGGCTGGACCATTTTACATTCCCACCAGCGATGTATGAGTGATCCAGTGTCTCTGCATCCTTGACAGCATCTGGTATTGCCACTGTTTTTTATTTTAGCCATTCTCATGAGTCTGTAGTGATGTCTCACAGTGTTTTTTTAATTTGCATTTCTCTAATGGCTAATGATGCTGAATATCTTTTCATGTGCTTATTTGCCATCTATATGTTCTCTTTGGTGAAACAGCTCTTTATACTTTTGTCTATTTTCTAATTGGGTTGTTCATTTACTGTTGAATTCTGAGAATTTACATCATTACTATGTCAAGTTCTTTAATCCATGAACAAGGTATATTTCTCCATTTGTTTAGATCTTTAATTTCTTTCATCAGTGATGTATAGGTTTTTGTATACACATCTTCTATATATTTTGTTAGATAGATATCAAAGTATTTCATTTTTTAATGATTATAAATAGTATTGTAGCTTTAATATTGGTGTCCACAAGTTCATTGATACTTTATAGAAATACAATCAATATTTGTATGTTTACCTTCTATCCTGCAATTCTGCCAAACTCTCCTTAGCTCTAGAGAATTTTTATTTAAGATTACTTGGGATTTTCTACATAGACCATTGTGTCATCTGTAAATAGGGACAGTTTTATTTCTTCCTTTTCAGTATATATGCCTTTTATTTCCTTTTTGTGCCTTATTGTATTTGCTAGCATTTCTAGGACTATGTTGAATAAGAGTCATGAGAGCAGACATCTTGCCTTGTTCCCGAACTTAGGAGAAAAGGGTTCTATAATTCCCTATTACATATGATGTTAGCTATAGGGATTTTATAGATGCTATTTATCAAGTTGAGAAAGTTCCTCTCTATTCCTATTTTTTTGAGAGTTTTTACCATGAATGGGTTTTGAATTGTGTCAAATGCTCTTCCTTATTGATTCACATGATTTTTCTTCTTTAGCCTGTTAATATGGTGGTTTGACTGATTTTCAAATATGGAACTAGTTTTATGTCCGTAGAATAAATCCCACCTGGTCATACTGCAAAATTCTTTTTATATATTGTCAAATTCTGCTTACTAGTATTTCATTAAGGATTTTTGCAGGTATTATTCATGAGGTATGTTGAGCTGAAGTTTTATTTTTTGTAGTCTTTGACTTAAATGTTGGTATCGGGGCAATACCAGTTTCAAAAGATGAATTGGGAACTGATCCCTCTTCTTCTGTTTTCTGGAAGTGATTGTATAGAATTGGTGTAAATTCTTTAAACATCTTGGTAGAATTCTTTAGTGAAAACATATGGCCCTAGGGATTTATATTTTGGTGGTGGTGGTGGTAGGGAGTTTTAAAATTATGAATTCAATTTCCCTAATAGTTACAGGGCTTTTTTAATTCTGTTTCATATTGGGTGAGTTGTGATACATGTGTTTTTTAACCAGGTGCAGTACAAGTTATGCTCCCCATGTGGAGCACAGGTGGAAGGTGTGGCTGTGCCGGTTTGAATGTATTATGTCCTTCAAGACTCCATTATCTTTGATGCCATCTTGTGGGGGCAGAATGTATTAGTGTTGATTAGATTGGAATACTTTGAGTGTTTCTGGGAATGTCAGCCACGTGCCTTCCCAGCTGACAGAGGTTTTCTGGACACCAATGGTCATCCTTCAGTGAAGGTACCCTGTTGTTGAGGCCTTACTTTGAACACTTTATGGCCATAACACAGTAACTTTGTAACCAAATAAACCACCTTTATAAAAGCCAATCCATTTCCTGGGGTTTTGTAAAACGGCAGCATTAGCAAACTGGAACAGTGGCCTTGTTCCTGCTGGGCCATATAGAAGCCCTGATTCTGCACTCGGCCAGCTCTGGACAACCCCAGAGGGGAGGGTGGGGGTGGAAATCCAGGCTCCCTCATTGGCCTGCCCAACACTGCCCTACTGGGGGTTCTGAGGTACCCTTTGCAGCCCGAGGAGATGGGGATGGACCTACATTTTTTCTGTGGCATTTGGCTGAATCAATATTGTCTGAAAGTTTTCTGTGTTGCTAGGCTGCCCCTTTCCTAGTTCTCTGGCTAGAGAGAGCAGTCTTTGGTTGTGGCTCTTCTTCCTATGCCCATTGGCATTTCCAGGTTGCCAATTCCTTCAGCTCTAAGTTTGGGATATTTGAGGCAAAAGAAAACCTAAGAACTCACCACCATGTCGCTCCTTGGTTCCTGAGGTCCGGAGCCAATCTGCCTTCTTTCCACTTTTCAGAGTCTTCTTGTGTTGTTTTATGTATAATGTCCATGGTTTTTAGCTGTACTTAGCAACAGCAATAGAGAAAAGTACATCTATTCCATCTTCGAGGAAGTCCCTATGTACTATTTTTTGCAACTTCCTGTGAATCTATAATTATTTCTAAATGAAAAGATAAAAAGAAATTCTAACACAAGTGTCATAAATTTGTTCAACTATCGGAAAAACGATAAAGCCATCCTTCAGTTCAAAAAAACCATCCTCCAATTCAAGTCAGTATGTGATAAATTCCAAAGGAAGGCCTTAGGACAGCATCTCGGAGGCTGGAGCAAGTGGGGGCTGACATTCCTGGGGGTGGGCTTCTCTGGGCAGAGCGACCTTGACTGGCACCAGGAGCTCCTGGAGAGCTGGAGCCGAGTGCGGGACAGACAGCAGGGTGGTGTTTCTGAGGACGAGGAAGCACTTGCCAAATAGCATCGTTCCTGCTCACCCTGGGCAGGTTCTCGGGCGCCTGACGCTCACGCTGAGGCACTCACAGGCCCGGGGACACACGGCTGCAGAGCGTTGGCTGGGCCTTGGGTCTCCCCCTCCTTTACGGCAGGAAGTGGGGCCGCAGTCCCACGGCTGGGGGAGGCGAGATGGAAGGGGCCAGATGAGGGCCATCTGGCTGCGCGGGAGGTGCCTGCGGGAGAGGCCCACCGTGGGGGCCCCGCTGGCCAGCCGGACCCCAGGCCGCAGGGGCTGGGAGCATCTGGAAAGCATCACTCCATACAACCAGTCGATGTTCAAAGGCCAAGCAAAGCCACGGCGAGCACAGGAGGCTTTTTAATTTTCTTCTTTTTTTTTTTACTCTTCCAAGTAGAACAGTGCGTCTGGGTGTTTTGCTTAAATTCAGAATTATTTGCTAACTTTCAGAGAGTAGGCTGCTTTCACAGAAACAGAAATTCTGCTCAAGGACAACCAGAAATGAATATTTTCATGTTTTAACTGCTAGTCCATTCCTGAACCAGGCCTCGTGGTGGGGGCCGGCCCTGCTATTGAGTTGTGTACCATCTTACAGAAAACATAAAACAGAAGGAGACCCCACAAAGACCACTCCTCTTCCTTGGGGCAATCCCTTCCTTGGGGTCCCTTCCGTGACTCCACCCTTCCCTGGACCTCCTCCTGCTCCGCTGGCCTCAGTTTCCATCCACCTTTCAGTGTCGGGTTGCTTGACGCTTGATCCTGGGCTTCTTCTCTTCTCGCTCTACCCCTGCTCCCTGCCCTCCTTTCTCTCCCCTGTAGCTCCAGTTACCGTCTCTTTCCACCCACTCCGGAATGCACAGCTCCAGCCAGGCTCCTCCCTGTGAACCCAGACACACACGTCCAACGGCCCACAGCCCATCACCTCTTGGATGACTCCAGGGTTGCCTGGACTCAGCCTCGTCGAAACTGCACTCATGCTCTCCGCCCCAAATCTGGCTCACCTCCTGGGTTCCTGCGTCTGTGGAGACACCACCACCCACTCGGCTGCCCAAGCCAGGAAGAGACTCAGGGTTCATTCTGCCTCTGCCCTGTCTCTCTTACCACCCCCAGCCTCGACTGCTTGACTGGGAAATTGTGTTTCCTAAATACTCTTCCATACATTTGCCTCTTTTCGTTTCTATAGCCCCTCCAAGGCTGATGGACACCCACCCACCAGGCAGAACTGCCACACAGTCTCTCTTGGACTTTTACCCTCAGTGAGCAGCCCCCACGTGGCCTTAGACCATCATGCCGTAGCTACAAGGGCTTGTACTCAGATGCCACCCAGACGTGGCTACAGAACCTGTGAATCACATTCCAAGACAGTGCAGTGCTGCGGGATTTGGAAACTGCACCAGGGACGTGGACATTTGACCCAGGTGACACAGAATACTCACGGCTCTTTGGGCAGGCACATACGGCAAGGACACTATAGTTTGAGTGAAGCGTCTGGGGTGTACACAAGGCTTCTCTCAACTTGAAGAGGCCTCCCCTTGGACCCAAATTTATCTCCCTGAGGAACTGGGGAGACCAAGGAGCCATGCTCATGGGACACCCCCAGCCAGCCGTCTTCTGGGGACCTTTGCCATCTCCTGGGTTGATTGAAATGACAGTGACCTCCAGAAGACTTGCATGTCCGTGTGCTTTCTTCCCAGGCCTCCAACCCACGCCTCTGCAGGGCTGGTTCCCATATCCCTGGGGATCCAGCAAACCAGCGCACCGAACAAGCATGAGAAAAGAACAGGCTTGATTAAGTCATCCAGAATTTTGCAACCATCAGATCTAGAAAGATGCTACTTTAGTTTCAGCAAACATGTCAGTTTGTGGTTTGAATAATTGATGAGGAGCTTAATGTGGGGGGGTGTGGGAATTAAGTGAGGTGTCAGAGCTGTGAGATGGGGCTGCACGGGGATCCCTCCCCAAACACTTGGTAAGCAATTACTGTGGCGCAGAATCCATGCTAAAGGTCAAGGACACAAGACTCTGACAGCAGGCCAGCCCCTGTCCCCCAGGGCCCACAGTTACCTGCAGAAGGCGGGTGGCAGGCACAGAAAAGCCTCCAGATGCCCCAAGTTAAATGTGTGTGGAGCATACAGCAGGACTGAGAGGAAAGAAGGAGGAGCCCCGAACAGCTGAGGCTCAAGAAAGATCTGGAAAATGAAGAGAAGGTTTGCCAGGCAGCCCAGGTGGGGAAGGCGCATCCAGGCGACCAATGGCCTGTGCAAAGGTCCTGGGGCAGAGGCCTCCAGGGGCTTGGAGGAGATCCACTGGGCATCAGGCTGGGACCCCGATGCAGAGCGAGGCTGCTGAAGCCATGCCGTCTTCTCCAGGAGGCCGAGGGGTTTCCAGAAGGGCTCAAGAAGGGGATGGACATGGCCAGATTTGTGTTTTTAAAAGAACCTTGACCCCATTGCCCCTGTACTCTCAGATGACAACCTCAGTATCCCCATCTGTTAAATGGGGATATAATAGAACCTACCTGCTATGAGGATTAAATGTGTTACTACAACTAAAAGCTCTCAGAACAGTGTCTGGCACATGCTAAGTGTTCGATAAATATTACCAGTTTCGTTGCTGTGTCACTGTTCTCGCTGGTCAGGCTCTGGGGCTGGAAACCATGGCCTGTGGCCTGAGACTGGCGCTTCCTTGTTGAGGGAAGTCAGGGCGGCAGAGCCTGACGCTGTTTACAGATGTCAGGCCAGGGGCAGCTGGAGGCCGAGATGTCGCCCCCTCCAAGCCAGCCAGACTGTGGGCCTGGCCAAGGTGTGGTGCCCACATGAAGACTGGGTACCTTTTTCCAAACCCTGCCCTGGTGGGGGTGGGGGGGACTTGTCCTAATTCATACCCGAAGGACTTGCAACTCCCTGGGAGCTGGGGAAGGGACTTCGTTGTTGTCTTCAACTGGGGGTGAAGGCTGGAAGCTAAAAGCAGACTTCTCAGAGTGGTGGTGGGAGAGCGGGAGTTAGGGGAGGGGCTGCCCTCCTGGAGACCCCATGCTCCCTTTGGTGGAGCACGCTTCTGGGAGCAGTGAGCCAGATGTCCCGTGGAATTCTGCTTTAAAATAAATCCTCAGCTGGTCTAGCCACACGGCCAACGGTTAAAACTGAAATCCTATTATTTCAGTTATATTAGCATATTATTAAAGCCTATTGGATCAACAAACTCCTTTTCAAATTTCTAATTCTAAGGCTTTCAAATCTAATTTAAAAGGTTATAGGGAATAACTAAATCAACCCAGTAGAGACTTGTTTTCTTATTAATCAGCATTTTAAATCACCCTTTCATGTTAAATGAAATTAAAAAAATACCTCCCTAAAATTTCATTTTCATGAAACAAAAGCCAAATACTCTGTGATCATTAGCTTTTGCTAATGTGTTCATGTCTGTGTATGTAGATAGATAAAGAGGATGGAAAAAAAAACACCAAACTGCTGACAGGGCTCTGTAAAAAGGGGAATGTTTGTGGTCACATCCTATCATTTGTTCTTATTTAATTAACCAGTAAATAGTTTAATTAAGTGCTTATTAATGAAATTATCTTAGTAAAATAAATAAGTACAAAAATAAAGATAGAGGGATGTTAGATAGATAAATAGATGATAAATTGATTAATCAATCTGCAGAACTTTGAAAACAAATGTCCCAGATGGGTCTGTCTCTCCCAGTTCTAACCGAACGTCACCTACACGAGAGGCTGCTTAGAATTGGGCTCAACTAAACAGCTTGCTTCAAATGAACTTGGACTCAGAGCTCGGGCTTCCCCCTCACCACAACTGGCTGTGGAGGCCTGACTTGGCCTCTTGAAGGCTTGGCTTTGTCATCTATGACACAGAAGTGATATTAGTTCCTACAGGTCATGGTTGACACGAGGCTGAGGAGCGAGTGTGTGTGTGTGGCCACTGACCTGGTGCCTGGAACAGAGCAATGTCCCGTAAATATGAGCAGTGAGTTCTCCGAGGTGCGGGGAAAGCAAGCACAAATACCTTTCATGGACACCTAGGAGATGCTAGGAGGCTGTTCGTTTGGCCAGAGGTGTGTTTTAACTAGCAAGCAGCAGGAAAAGCTGGTTCGGGAATGCGAGTACTTGATGATTTCCCCGGATGGTAGGAAAAAAATGTTAAATGACAAAAACAAACTGAGAAATGGTCTTGAGCTGAAAAATAGAGAGGGAGGGAGCGATCCTTGTTAATAGCAGGGTCTAAATATAGCAAAATGTATTTTTGTAGTGGGCAAAAAATGGTGCCCAAGCCCTGGAAGAAAATACTGCTTTCTTCCCAAATTTCCATCTAGCTCTTTCTTGAATCGAGGTGGCCAGCGACATCTGGACATGTCCAGCTGGAGGGGGATCAGCCCCATAAACCTGTGCTGGACACAGCCCGGGCTGAGGGAGGGGTCCAACCATATTACCACATCCCATAAAGTACAAAACAGCAGCCTGAGGCAGAATCTTGCTCTTCTCACTTCGGCAGGGCTATTTCCATCTCCATTTTAAAAAGGAAAAGATGAGCATGGCTCCAGAAAGGACTCTGGGAGGCAGAGACTGGTCAAAGAGCTCTGCAAACAAAGGCGAGGCCCCGAGCCCCTCAAACCCTAATTGGGAACAGGTTAACCGAGACGCCACAAAATACTTCTGCTCTGATTTCGACACAAACTATAACAAACATCATGCAGAGCCAGTTGCTCTGCGTTCCCTGGAGAAGGTGCTGAGCCCAGTTGGGGCGGCTGGGAATGGACCCCCAGGCACAGGGGCCACCCCACTGCCAGTTCTGTGACCCTCCTGTGCCCGCTGCTCCCACAGCCTTCCCAAAGACGAACCACATGCCAGTTTATCACGAATGCTCTGAAATGTCTGAGTGTGGAGTGAGTGGTCAACAATCATTGTTGGCCACAGAGCCGACATTTGGTTGAGAGAGCGGTGGCTGTGCCAGCCCGCTGGAGCGGTGCCTGGGTTCATTTATGTGAAGTGCATGAGTAAGCAGGGACTCCCCCGCCCAGACGGCCATTTACAGCTGACCAAGGGGCCCTGGTACTGGAATCCAAAGGAGGTGCTGGCATGGGGGGGCTGGCTGAGGTGGGGGTGGGAGGTGTTCGGTGGTGGAGGCTGTTTGGCAGCTGAGGAAGCGGCACCTCCCCACGCTCTCAGGACAAACATCCGTTGGGCTCCGTCTTTGGTCCGGGCTTGGTGTGACGTGCTCCCCATAGCCTTTGTCCTCGAGTTGCTCACAGGCCCAGGGGCAGTGGCCAGCCCCAGCCTTGCTCTAGCCGGGAGAGGGGAGAGAAAGACCAAGCTGTGCCAGAGAGAGTTGGGCAGGCAGTGCAGTCGATACTGCATGGTGGGCTTTCTGGGGTTTGAACACTGCCTGGGTTCAAATCCTGGCTCCACCACTTGCTTAACATGTTATCTTGTGCAAGTTTCTTAACTGATTAGGCCTTCAGATTCTCATTACAAATGGGAGTAATAATACTGTGTAGATCACAGGTTGTTGTCAGTGTGAAGAAATATCTAAGTAAAATGCCCAGCACACAGTAGGGAGTCGTGGGTGTTAGCTAATACTGTTCTACTAGAGATCCCACCACATAGGACAAAATCTGCATTGCGTGCCTGCTAGCTTTGTCCTTTGGATCTCTCAGGGCAGACTGGGAAAGGAGCTCTTATTACCTGGCTGCCTTCTAGAACCAAGAGAGAGAAGTAAATGCATACCAATCTTTTCTTAAACCTCACCCCTTGACACTGCAACAGAAAGTCCTCCCAGCACCGTGGCAATGCTGGCCAATGCCAGGTGGGGGGTGGCAGGACCCAGGGTGATCTCGGTCCCCCAGCCTGATTCCCAAGTGCCAAGCCTGAGCAGAAAGGATTTGGCCACCAGGATTTGGGAAGGGGATGCAGGAGAGCTTGTGTCCTGCCTTATGGGTCCATCCCAAGTCCTGCTAAGCCCCTGCCAGCTCCCCAGGCCACTGGCATCTTTTGGCCTGGCTTCCGAGGTTCTTCTTGAGCTGGCCTTGCCCCCCTCCAGGCCCTCCTTCTGGAAACCCTCCTTCCAACCATTCTCAGCTACCCATCCTCAGTGCCCCTCACCGGCTGGGCCATGACCACGCCTGGGACCCCGCCCAGTACAGGGATTGGAGCCCTCCCCATTCTCCAGGGCCTGGTGGGCAGGGGGAAAGGGCAGAGTCTGCCTCCAAAGAGTCCTGGTCTCAGGACAGTTCTTGGAAGGTGTCCCCTTCTACTAAATCCTAGCTATGTGTTTATATTGTTGTCATTTACTTTTGTCGTCCAAAGGTGGAGTTCAAGTGGAGGAAACTGATGGATTCAGGTTCCAATGCAGTTCTCAAAAAGGGGCAAGACCAGCGGGTTCTGTGTTTTTCCAAAGAGGAGTCTGGCCGGGGGTAGGACTGGAGGGGTGGGGGGCAGGCTGTCGGAGACCAGCAAAAGGAGGCTGCTGCCGTGGTCTGGGCTCCGGAGCAGGGCCCCAAACTGCAACAAGGGGCTCGAGGGTCATTTCAGAGAGAGAAGGGCCAGGGGTCGGTGAGCACTGACATGGGGTGGGGGAGGGGCGGTGAGTCCCAGGTTCCAGCTCGGAACCAGGGGGTCCTACCCCACGTGGAGCTCACAGGTAGAAGAGCAGGTCTGGGGGAGCTGCAGGCACACCTTGGACACGTTGAGTTTGCGATGCCTGTGGGACACTCGGTGACGATTTCTAACACCAGGACAAGCAGGAGCTCAGGGAAGAGGTGGGGGCTGGAAGTTTCATTTGGGCTCTGGGATGCTGACTTCCCGACGGCCTTTCCGGTGCCTGGATATGGAAGGAGGCAGGAGACCCAAGAGTTGCAACATCCCGGGTGATTTATGGGGAAAATGTCATGTGTGTTTGTTTCTCAGACTGCCTTCCAAAAGGGAATCTAAAACCCCACATTCTGATCCAAAGTGTAATTTCCAGTCATTTCCACCGACAACATTTGGTTCTTATTAACAGAAGATACTCGCACAGATGTAGCTTAAAATCTTGGCTTCGATGGATAAAGAAAACAAGATAATCTAAAGACATTTACAATTCCAAGAAATGGTTGTTGGATAAGGCCTCTAGAATATCCATTTTCCAACGTGTTTCTGGGTGGAAGAAAGCCAGTCCCCTGGTAAGTTGCAGGCTGTTCAGCTGAACTTGAGTCCTTACAGAACTCAGATGGCTCACGGCTTGGGGGTAAGGACCCCAGCATCTCCCCCATGGCTTCCCCCAGCCCAGCGTAATTCCAGGCACACGATGGTGCTCAAAAGCGTTTGTTGACTGAATACAGGAACAGCGGAATGCAACAAGCCAGCACCCTCGAGGTTTTCTCATTTGGCATTGCTTTCTGAGGGTTCTGAGGGCTTCCTAAGGGGAGAGTGACTTTGTAAGACAGAAATGGAGAAGTATTCACATGGAGCTAATGTTCTGAACTTGAATGGAGAACTTTATCCTTCCCATTAAAGTCTATATCTGTGATTTGGGGTCCTTCCAAATAACATTACTGGTAGGAGTTCCCTCCTCATGAGCGCTGGACAGCCCCAAGGCATGTTTTTCCATAATAATTCCCAACATTTATTGAGGTCATCCTTTGGGTCAAACACTCTCATGAATCATTGCATTACATTCTCAGGGCAAGCCTGGGACGATGATGTGTGCATTGTCTCATTTTTAGTGAGGAAATGAAGCCTTGGTAAGTGTAGGTCACTTTTCCAAGGACACACAGCTGGTGACAGGCGGCTCTGGGATCTGAGCCCGGCACCCTGGCTGTGCTGCCCACATACCACAGTTTCCCGATGCTTCCGAGTCGGCTGCTGAGACAGGCCTCAGGTGTGCCCACCCACCTGCTCCTCTTGGCTGACCTGCGATCGGTCTGTGTGACAATCCCCACCTGACAGCTGGGCAACCTGAGCCTCAAGGGGCTTAAGCCACTTGCCGGAGGTCATGCAAAGTGGAGCTTGAACCCCAGTCGAAGTGATCCTGAGTGGCTTGTGCCTCCCTGCCTGGCCTGCTGCTCCCTCTGCACCCCGGCTTCCGCCTCTGTGCAAGGGCTAGACAGGCTGCTCGGACAAGAGGTCTCCATCCCGTGCCTGCAGGGCGCCCGGGCTGAGAGGGGACCCGCTCAGACCCCCAGGGCATCCGGGGTCTTGTTGCAATAGCAGCTGTGTCGAACGGGGCTCCTGAAAACCTTTAGAAAAGGAAAAGAGGGTGGACCACGTGCAGGTAATTCCACGTGAGGGAAGCCCAGACCCCAAGACCCGATGTCTTCCTTTCTACATCTCACCCACGGCTCATCTTTCTTGGGAAAGAACTGAGAGGCTGACTTAATCCTTCCCTTCCTCGGGTCAGAAGTTGCTTGGGTTTGAGTCAAGTTCAGGGATACCAGTCTCTTCCTCCTTCCCATTTGGTGCCTCAGTGACCAGCCAGCCCCTTGCCTCACCCAGCCAGTTCCAGCTGCCAATTCGCAGCCCTTGAGTGAGGCCTGAGTTCCCCCAAAACCGCCTTGAATCTTCCAGGATGCTGACCATGGCAGCGGAAGCCCCGCAGAGCACACACCTGGCCCCTGCCCGGAGCTTCCTCAGTCTCCTAATCCCAAGAGGCCCTCCCAGGGGCCGGGCATTTGCAGACATTATATTTAATTAATGTGATGGCACCAGCTCAGGGAGGGAAGGAGGGTTATCTCCAAATTACAGATGGAAGGCAGGAGCCTAAATGGGCTTTGGGGCCACACAGCCTGGATTCCCAGTCCAGCTCAGCTAATTGTGGTATTGAGCAAAACCATTTGCCTCTCTGAGCCTCAGTTTATTCATCTTATCAGCAAAATGGGTGTCGTGCAGGGGTTCTGAGCCCAGCTCCACAGATTCCTGAGAGACCTGTGGAGACAACTGAGAGGGCTTGTGAAATAGGATGGGGAAAATGACTTTAGCCCTGTCACTGAAAAG
>PVKY010009207.1:0-13477 GCA_004027775.1 Bradypus variegatus
ATCACAGACAGGGCTGTGTCAGTACAGAAAATGCAGTAACCATAAAAGAAAAAGTGGTAAGCTGGACTTCACTGAAACCAAAAACTTCAGTTCATTAAAAGAAACCACGAGGAAAATGAAAAGGCAAGCCTTAGGCTTGGAGAAAACGTCTGCAATATACACACTGAACAAACTGTTTGTATCAGGAATATATTTTTAAAACTCCTTACAAATCAATATTACAAGTTCAAAAACCCAATTTTAAAAAAGGGCAAAAATTGAACAGATAATTCACAAAAGAAGATATACCAAAAGGTCCATAAATACATGAAAATACCATCTGTCTTTACTTCTCAAGGAAACAAGCCTGGGCAGGCCACGTGCCGGCGAGGAGGCCGAGCAGCTGGGCCCGGGGGGCGCTCGGCAGAGAGCAGGGGGCTGCACCTCAGCCCGCTGGGTGACACCTGCCCCATGAGCAGCGACCAGTTACTTAATAAAAGAAATGAAAACCTGTGTCCACAAAAACACCTTTGCGATAATGTTCAGGATAATTTTTTCATATTAGCCCCAGAATGGAAACGACCCTATGTCCATCCAGAGAAGGTTATGGCCGAATTGTAGTCTATTCATACAACGGAATACTCCAAGGCAATTGAAAGGAAATGAGCTGGTGCTACGTGAAGCCACTGATGTATCCTAAAAGCATCAGGATGACAACAAAGCTGGAGAGAAGGAACACGTACTGTAGGGGTCACTTGTAGGACATTCGGGAGCAAAACAACCCCCCGGGGACCACTCAGAACGTGGCTCCTTGAATGGGGGCATCGGTGGGGAGGGGCGGAGCAGAAGCCTTAGCTGTGAAACGCTCTGCACCTCAACTTGTGTGATGGCTACGTGGTGAACGCTTCATCAAGGCACAACAAACTATACCCTTAGGCTCTGTGCATTTCCCAATACGTAAAATACGCTTCAACTGAAAACAAATGTATTCACGACCACACTCATCTCATATGGCAAGAGCCAGGCAAGACTTACAGACGGGGACAGCGTGTGTGCTCTGCAACCTTCAGAAACACAGAATTAGGTGTCTGCCCTCCCTGCTGTGCCCTCGGTAAAATATCCAACTGGGCACAGACCTTCCCTGGGCCAGGGGTCGGTGGGAGAACAGGGGCGGGCAGGAGCGTCTCCAGACAGGGAGCCGGGCAGCTCGGGAACAACAGGGCTCCAAAGGGATCAGGGAAGGACAGCAGAGACTTCAGGGTGGCACTGGAGCCTGGCTCAGCCGGAGCAGCACAAGCACGGGTGCCAGGGGGGCAGGCAGGTGCCCTGGTGGCGTGGGGCGGGGGCGGGGGGCCTGGACAAGCAGCCAGGACCAGAGTTCAAGGATAAAAGCGGGCGACACGTGGAGCCAGGCACCGGGCGCTCCCCCGGCGGCAGGACTTACAGCACCACAGGCGGCCGTCGTGCAGCCTCATGGACGAGAGGCCGCCGCGTGGCAGCTGGAACCTGCTGTTGACCCGCAGCGTGCTCACGTCCCAGGCCAGCACCGCGCCGTCCGCGCTGCACGAGTACACCTCACTGCTGGGGCAAACACACGTGCACGCACACGTTTAATTTAGGGCCTTGGACACCCTGCAAATGTTTTAGTAAAGGAAAGCACAGATACAGTTACTGCTGAATAAAGTATTCACGGCACGGCATGAAGTGGCCTGGGAAACCCGCTAGTCACGCAGCAAGAGCGATTCTATCCCACCTCACTCCGTGTTTGGCCTGGTCCACGCAGCAGGCTCCCAGCAGTGAGCAAGGCAGACAGGGCCAGCCCTCGGGGACACGCGTTCCCCATGCGGGTGAAGAGGTGGGCAGCGAAGGGTGAGGGTCAAACCGAGCAGGAAGCAAGGTGGGGAGAGGCAGTGGTGGTCTGGGGAATTTTGGATGGGGGCTCTGAGAAGCCAAGAGAGGCATGAAGGGGTGCCCGGCTAGCCTGGGGACCCTGGGCGCCTCTGATGGGGAAGCACCCACTGGGAACCAGGGCCCAGCTCTGGTCTGGGGCTCCCAGCAGTGCCCCACGCTCCCCCTGAAGGTTCCACTACAGCCAAGCAGCCGTGTTGCCAGGGCAGGGTGCTGGCTGGACCCTTCTGAGGGAAGATCAGCCGCGATGGGTTTAAACTGAGGGCAGCTGAGACTCAGAGCCACGGCCTGCAGGAAATGCCGGAAGCCCACTGGCCACCAGCGCAGTCCCAGGGAACCTGAGGGCACCTGCCAGCCTGTGAGCGGCTTTGGAGGGGGGGCCTGTGGTGCCAAAACCTCAGTCCAACGGTGAAACCTCAAGCGCTGGCCCACCCACAGCCAGGTTTCTGACTTCAGGGGAAGAGGGAGCTGGCAGCAGTGGGTGCTGCCCATGGAGGGGTTTGCCCTACCCAGGCCCCGCAGCAGAGGCCCCCCTGCAGCACCCGTCCACAGGGCCTTACCTGGGGGCCTGCCTCCCGTCCTGGCCCACGAGGCCGGTGATGCTGGCACGGTGGTCGGTGAGCTGTTTATTGCAGGACATGCTGTGCACGTTGATGATGTAGATGACGGAGTCCTCGGAGCCCACCCACACCTGGCTCGGCTCTGCCATCACCATGCAGTTCTGACGGGCAGGGGGGGAAGACTCGTCAGCACCGGGCAGGGCGCCAGGACGCCCAGGCTCGTGAGTGTTCTAGACTTCAGGAAACTAGAAATTAAGGACTAAAACATGTAGGAGTTGGAAAGCCACACAAATCTGTGGAGGACAGCTCTGCCTGGCCCCCCTGAGCACGCAGAGCGCCAACACCTGGGGAGCAGCGCCCTCCGCCTCGCCCCTACTCCTGGAGCAGGGCGGACACCCGCCAATTTACAGTTGCATCACTTGACAGAAAACGGGAGAAATGTCTCGATTTTCCAGATACACGCAGATTTGAAAGAGTAAAAGTTTTATCATTTGGAGGAACATTGACAATCTATAATACTATTTCTGATCAGTACAATGGTGGCAGTTGTTATGTGTCTTTAAATCAGAAGACAGACTTCACAAACATTGAAAATTTAATTTTACCAATGAATACTCTCACAATTTAGATAAGGACATTACCTTGCTAATTTCAGAATTAATTATTCATTGAAAAATCTGTGTTTTTTGGCATCTACCTGAAGATTGGTATAATTTTAATAAAATGTCTTTTTTTCAGTTGCCCAAAGAGAAGAAGTCTTAGATCTAAATCATTTTGAACTTCAAATTTCAGATGAGGCAACAATTTTCTTGAGATAATTATACAGATTTCTTCCTGTTGAATGGTACAAATATCTCTGTGAAACTAAGAGGAACACATTTTCACATACCTGGGGTAACTTACTGTTTAATTAAATGTTAGCCAGCGTGACTGGAGGGTAGCCGAGACTGCTACAAATGCAGCCTTTTGCTTTTATTTTAATTAGGATTTTAAAAGTTATTCTATATCATTGAAATGCCTTTGAAATGCTAGTAACTGAGAACCAATAGAAAAAAATTTAGAGTTAAGAGTGATTTCTTTTTTTCTTTTTTTTTTTTTGGTTTGGGTTGAAACACTATCAATCTTTTGTAAATACTTTTGATTTAATGTATCTTGGATCCTGTTACTTTATCAACTGAGACTCATTTTTGCATATGAGAAAATAGGGAGAAAAAGAAAAGCTGTGGCAGGTTCTCGCCTCTGGCTCACCTGCATTTTGCCATCCAGGTGTCTGAGAGCCGCCCCCACCCTCAGCAACACATATTTCAAACCTCAGTGTCCCTCTTTTCCAGCAGTTTTCAAAAGCATGCATCATGCCCCGACTCGCGTTATTATTTTTAGGTGATGTAACACAGCCATCAAAATCGGTAGTAAGTAATGCCGAAGTCTTTGGTGTGTGAACTTCACTACAGCGTTGCTTCCACATCAGGCCTGGAAACCGTTTCCTGAGAGTTCTCTCCGGTTAAAGGCAGCTGGGCACAAGGGCTTCCCCAGCAAGGTCCCCTGGGAAGTGGCTTCTTTTCCGTGAGCTCAGAGTGTCACGGACGGGATGAAGTCCACCAGAATATAAATGTGTGAACATGAAAGTGCTCCAACGTGTAAAACGCACCTCAGCCTGGGGCGGTACAGTAGCAGATGCCCGAGGCACTGAGTTTAAAATCAGGTAACAGGAAGTCTGATGAGTGCGCATTAATTAAAAATATGGACTGGTCTAACTGCTCAAATTTTCTCTTCGTCAATTAAAAAAGAAAAAAGAAAATGCACTCTGTTGTTTTAAGCCCCCTGCTTGTGACAACAGCCCCTGGGAACTAATAAAAGTAACGAGGTGAAAGTTCAGAAGAATATCTTCATGGATGTGACTGACAAAGAATATACAAAGAATGCCTGCAAATCAACAGGAAAGGAAAGGACACGAGAAACACGGGCAGAGGATACAGGGTCCCCGGGAGGGCGTCTGTCCGAGGTCAGCCACCGTAAGAAAAGATGCCCAGACGGGGGCTCGGGGAGACGTGGAGGACAGTAGTGGGGGAGCCTGAGTTCCGTACCTGTAAGACGGGGTGAGGCCTGCACATGGTAAGGAGTTGAGCACCGTTAATTATAGACCGTGTATGTTTATATGCGCATGCACACGTGCTTACACGTGTATATACATGTATATGTGCACACATGCACACACAGGCAACCCAGCATCACCTGCAATCAGGTGAGTCGCCTCTCCTGGGGGACGGGGCCGGCTCTAATGGACGCCCTCCTCCAGGTGACATGAGGCTGTGGGCAAGGAGCCCCCCAATACCGAGAGGGGCTAAGTATTGGAATGTGGAGTGGTCCCCAGGTGTACATCTACACAAAGGTCCATCTGCTCCCTTCGGTTCTGTCCCCCACTTTCTGGAATGTGAAAGTGAAAAGGGGTGCACACAGGAGGGACGGGGACTCAGAAGGGTGTCTCAGCAAGAGCTGGAGGGAAGCGAGGACACGCTGGGCCTGTCGGGTCCTCGGCAGCTTCCATGGAAATGGGGCCTCGAGACCCGTGGTTGCTGCCCTTCTGGGGGTGAGCTGGTCCTCACCCCTTTTTAAGTGAGTCCCCTCCCCTGGGGATGCCCCAGCAGTTGCAGCGAGTCTGAACCGCCAAGCCCCAGGGAGGAGGATGGGGTGGAGCACGGTGGAGAGTTCCGGTGCTCCCGGAGGCGGGGGCAGGCCCGGTGCCTGGCTGGGGACCTCAGGGAACACCTGCTGGTGGCAAATGCTGGGAAGAGGGGACAGACCCGAAGGGCCTCAGCCTCGCTGAAGCACCCCAGCTGCTCGGTGCACGCAGTGTACCCCTGTGAAAGACTCGGTCTGACTCCCAGGAGAGGACAGTGCTCCCCGCAGGGAGGCAGCAGGGAGCCCCAGCGCCGGCGGTGCTGCCTGGCAGTGCCCGAGCATCGTTCGCAGGCACTGGTGCAGGAGAGCCTGGTGCAGGGGACCGTGCTGGCTGACTTCAGTGTGCCCCCCCCTGGGAAGCGGGAATACCGGCGGGGAGGGCCCACCAGGGAGCCCGGGGACCCCGCGGGACAAGGAGAGCGGGCTGCGTCCCCACGGCTCCTCACGGAGAAACAGCAGGGCAGGGCTGGACACTGGGACTGGAAGTGTATTCCCAGTTGACCTGGTTATAAAGCTGCAGCAAAGAAGTCAAACTTCTTTGCTCAGAAGCTGTGAGTTCCAGGGATACGGTGCGATGGCGGACACTGTGGTGAGCCCCGCAAGGGCAGGCGGCCCTGGGCCGTGTGCTCTGCAGCGGCGGACGGAGGTCACCAGGGGCCACCAGCAGTGCGGAGCCACCTCCTCGACGGAAACCCAGAATCACACAAAGCACCGAAGGTGTTGGGTGCTGCTATTTCAGCACACGTGTGGCTGGGCTCAGTGGCTTCCAAGGAAGAGCGTGGAAAGTGGGGGGCAGCAGCTTCCCAGGGGTGAACCTGGCAGGCACCCCCTTCCCCAAGTGAGGAGGGTTAACATCCCAGGGAAAGGCCTGCTGCTGCCCAGCACCCTCCCATAGGGTGTGGGGAGGGGGCGCTTCCCCTCGGCAGGACCCCCTCCCCAGGCCACAGCCCCCAAGTGGGGGGCATTTGGCCAGACCTGGCCAGTGCTCAAGACCATCGGGGACCAGGGGGATCTAAAGGCCACGTGGTGCTGGGGGGTCTTGGAGATATTGGAGGACTCCACACCAAGGGGAGCTCAGCAAACAGCAGGCACCTAGGTGGGTTTCTGGGCTGCGACAGATGCCCCACAGTAATGGGGGCGTCTGCGGCAGGGGAAGCTGGGTGCAGGGGGCCCAGAAACACGCCCTTTCCAGTAAGGCTAAAACTACCCCAAAACAAAAGGTTATTTAATTAAAAAAAAAATCAGTCTAAAAACACAAAGAATTAAGGTTCCTCAATCACAAGATTTTGATACCACATGAATCTGATTTAAATCGGATTTAACTGCCAACCTCAAATACGTTAAAATAACCCCAAATGTCCGCTTCAGATTACGCAGATGTCCCCGTGAGTGAACAGCAGTGCTGCCTCATGGTACTGAAGCCTATTTTAGATTGGGGGTGGGGGTGGGGTTAAAGCCATTCTCTTCTCATGTAAATAAGAATATTTAAGTAAAAGGATGGGATGAAACTTACATTTAATTTAAAATCTCAAAAATTAAAGTCCTCCGATTTGGCAGCACTTGAGCAATATTGTGGAATAACAGGTGCCCCACCGTCCTACGCGGGTTGACAAGCCCACGTTCCAGAAGCCACAGCTCAGTCCGGAAGCCAAGCATCTCACTCACCAACTTAGAAGTGCCCACTTTAAAGCAGTGCTGGTAAACGGTCCACGAGGACGCGTCGAACACGATCACTTTGCCTTCATTTAACGCACACCATAATTTGGGGTGAGCATCTTCAACTTTTTCTGCTGGGTCAAGATGCCCTAGAGAGGAAAGAACCTGAGATGTTTACAGGAAGCCTCTCGACACATGAGCAGGTGACCTGCACCGTGGTTCAGGCGTTCCCTGGGTGCCGACCGAGCGCTGGTCAAGCCAGGGTGGGCACAGCTGGCCCGGCCCGTGATGGCTCCTCGGGCTTAGCACCCTCCTGTAAGTCGTTTATACTTATTATTGTAATGGTAACAACTCCACTCCGCTTGTGTGAATCCATAAAAACGCTCAAGCCCTGATGCTCAGGGGAACAGATTTAAGGCCGCCAGGCCATCTGTTCTCCCCACTTCACGTAACAACAGACTGTGTCTCCCTCTGGAAACCTGGGTGACACAGATTGACTCAGTGTGTATCGGGCAGAGAACCCCGCATTTGATCAGGCTCATCGCAAAAGGCTGTACCTTTCCTTTCTCGATGTCTGTCAGAATTTGGTATCACGGCTAAGCTGCCTTCGAAAGCAAGTTGAGAAATGTTTCTTTTCTTTTCCTAATCTCTGGAGGAGTTTCTGTAAATAGGGATATTGCTTCCTTAAACGCTGGGTGGAATTCACTGCAGAAACCATCTGGGTCTCCAGTTTTCTCTGCGGAAAGGCTCCTAATTACTGGTTCAAGTTCTTTACTAGTTACAGAATTATTTCACTTTTCTGTTTATTCTGGTACCAGTTTTGGCAGGTTGTATTTTTGTAAGAATTTGTCCATTTTATCTGTATTTCAAGTTTTTTATCATAAAAGTTTTCAAAACCCTCTTATTATCCTTTATTAATGTTTCTAAAATCTGTAGCAAAGGCTCCTTTGCTACCATTTCACTCCTGGTATCAATTACTTGTGCCTTCTCTCATTTTCCTCTTGATGTGCCTTGTTAGGAAATTATCATATTATTTGTCTTCTCAAAGAATCAGCTTCCAGCTTTGTGGATTTTCTCTACCATGTTTGTTTTCTTTCTTACTAAGTCTTTCATGGTTATTCCCTTCCTTCTACATTCATCAGGTTTAATTTGTTGTTCTCTTTCTGATTTCTTTAGATAAATCTTTAGATCTTTGATTTTCAGCCTTTCTTCTCTTCTAATCTAATCCCCACTGAGGCATTACTCCTTTTTCTGTATGGTCAGTGTTAATTTAGATTTACCCACTTACTTATTTGAAAGTAGAAATTTCCCTTTAAGCACAATTTTAACTGCATCCCGAAGGTTTTGATTTGTTGTGTTTCCATTATCACTCAGTTCAAAATATGTTCTAATTTTCATTGTGATTTCTTCTTTGACCCATGGGTTACTTGGAAATGTGTCTCTTAACTTCTAGATCTATGTTATTGATTTCTAGCTTAACTGCACTGTGGTTAGAGAACGCACTGTGTACAATGTCAGCCCTTTAAAATTGCTGGCACTTGCTTTATAGCATCAATTTTGGTAAGTTCTCTTGTACAACTGAAGAGGGTGTGTATTCTGAAACCGTTTGGTACAGTGTCCTCTTCAAAATTCATTAGATCACGCTTGCTAATCATGTGTTCAAATCTTCTGTATCCTAACTAAATTATCTATTTCATCAGTCACTGAAAGAGGGTATGTTAATTTCCCACTACGTAATGTTTACAAAAGAGTAATTATCTTTTAGAGATACATACTGAAATATTTATGGATGAGCTTTCATGACGTCAAAGATGTGCATGAAAATAACCCACCGTCAGGGAGAGGAAAGGGAACATTGGTGAAAGTACAGAGGAAATAAGATTGGCCATGGCTGGGTAACTGTGGAGTCTGGGTGACAGCTGCATACAGGTTTTAGTATAGTCTCTCCACTTTTATACACATTTGAAATTTTCCATAATAAAATTTGCTTCCCACTATTATTTGGGATTTGTCTGTTTATCTTTTGGATTCTGTTAATTATTGCCTTATATATTTTGAGGCTATGTTATCTTTAGGTGCATATAAATCAAAACTTATTTTATTCTCTGGAGAACCATACTTATTTTCCATTTCAAATGTCTTTAATCATCTCTAATGATGCTTCTTACCTTACAGTCTTCTTTGTCTGATATTAAGATACCTATATCAGCTTATTTTGGTATCGCCAACACAGTTTATTTTTCAATCCATTTACTTTAGAAATTTCTGTACACTTACATTTTAGATGCGTCACTTATAATACCATATAGTTAGGTTTTGGCTTTGGTTTGGTTTGGTGTGGTATTTTGGTCTTTGAGCAGTCTGCAAACTCTTCATCTTCTTAATGAGCTATTTAGTCAGTTTCCACTTAATGTAATTATGGATATATATGGATTTAAATCCAAGATATTACTAAGTAATCTATCTGTATATGCCTCATGTTCACATTTCTCCCTTCTTGCCTTCTTTCGGATTTATTATTTTTTATTTTTAATTATTCCACTTTTCCATCCTCTACTTTCTTGGTAGTTAATTATTTTATTATGCTCTAAGTAGTACCTCAGGGCCTAGATATTCAATATATATGCAAGAACTAATTAGTACTTTTACCTCTTTCCATAAAATGCACAATCTTAGAACACTTTTAACATCACTCTTACCCCATCTGTGTGCTATAACTGTCATGTATTTTAATTGTGTAAATTTAACTCCCATCAAGTTATGTTTTTATGTAGTCATTATTTCTTTAGATTTACCTACAGATTTATCATTTTAATTGCACTTCATTCCCCTGCATCTCTGATCTTCCAACTGGAATTGTTTTCTTTATGTCTAAAGAATACCATTTGGTATTTCCTTTAATGTGGGACTACTATTGATGAATTCTATGTTTTTCTTAGTCTAAAAACTTCTTTTTTTCACCTTCATATCTGAAAGATATTTTTGCTGGGTACATAATTCCAGGGTGGCAGTTACTTTCTTTTGGCACACAGAAGAAATCATTCCATTGTCTTCTGGCTTCCACTGTTTCTATCAAGAAGTCAGTTGTTGGTATTATTGTTCCTCCTTTGAAAGTAACAACCTTTAACAAAGTCTTCTTTTTAAGATTTTCTTTTTCTCTGTTTCTCGGCAGTTCTACTACGGTGTGCTTTCTTCTTTTTTATTATCACGCTTGAGGGTTTATAAGGCTTTCTGAATCCGTAGCCTGATGTGCTTCAGAAGTTTTGAAAACTCTTCAGCCATTATCTCCTCAAGTATTGACTATGCCCCATTTTCTCTCTCTACTATTAGGATTAATTTGTATGTATTTTAGATCTTTTCACTCTGTCCCATAGATCTGTTATACTCTTTTCTTTATTTTCCACCCTTTTGTCTCTCCATGCATTACTCTGGATATTATCTTCTATCTTACCTTCCAGTTTAATTTATCTGTGTCTAATCTATTAAACCCAGCCACTGGGTTCATGATTCCATTACTGTATTTTTTAATTCTAGAGGTTGATTTTTTATAACTTGGTTCTCTTATGAAATTTTCAAACTTGTATTTTATTATCTTAAAGATATAAATAATAGCTATTTGAAAGTCTGGATCTCCATTATTTAGATCTCCTGTTGCTCACATTATCTTGTCTCCTTGCATGCTTGGTTATATTTTATTCAAAGATAGACAGGCAGACAGATAGATAGATAGATAGATAGATAGATAGATAGATAGATAGATAGGCAGATAGATAGGCAGATAGATAGAGATAGATAGATAGATAGATAGATAGATACATAGATAGATAGATACATAGACAGATAGACAGACAAATAGCTAGATAGATAATTTGAGGACTAGTATGAGGTTATATCCCTCCAAGAAGATCTACATCTGCTTCTGGCAGGGTCCAGAAGTACGAGCAATCCCAGATCACTTTAATCCAATGTTTCTCAAGTTTTTTCTCATTATCACCTTCCTGAGGAGAAAAACTAATTTGAGGTCTCCCTGATGAGAGAAATGTTAAATACTAAGGAATAAGGTTTTGTTGAGGAGGAATGAACTTAGGAGGCCACAAACCTATAATATTTAAGAATTTTTCACCCCTCCAAGAACCAATTTTAGCCTCCTTGGGGGAGACCCTGACCCCACTGGGACTGCAGGTTTAATCCCATCCCTTTTTGGGATGATTTGAAGCTGGACTTGAATGCCTGAGGGCTGGGCTACTTCCAGTTTCCGTAACTCCTAAATCTTCTGAAGTCCCAACCCAAAAACCAGTACTCCCCTTTCTTGGCAAGTTCTACACCCCAGTTTTGTCCCTGTAACCCCATGGGGCTACCGGGAGCTCTACTCAACTTCCTAGCTGCTCAGCCAGGTCTTGAAAATTGGCCGACACTCCATGGGAAGCAGGAGCCCCGCTTCCTCCCGGGTGTTTTCCACATGTAGTCCTGCCGTTCTAGTTACCTCAGAGGGACGGCTGGTCTCAGTTACCGTGTCCACTATAACTAGACGCCAGAGGCCACTCATTTTTAATTAAAGGGCAAGTAGGAAGCAAGTCAATTGGATATAAAAACACTCTATTTATTCAGATGCCTTGATGGAAAATGTCTTGCTCTGTGATGTGAAGAAAAGTTAATTTTAGCCTAGTGAGTGAAACAAAAAGCCTTTGTTAGATAACCCCAGCGAGACCCAAGCTGGATGAGATCGGACAGTGCCCCATTCCATCCGCTTCCTGGGTTTTCCTGACGCTGAGTAGAGAATAAAAACTCTCTTACTGGCAAACTGTTTTACTACAGAGCCTCTCTTCACCCGTCTGAAACTTACACCTCTGGGTTTGTGAATCGTCATACAGCTGTGGGACGTCATAAAGCATGAAGTGTGGAGGAGATAATGAGTGCATCAGTGATGCTTACTGCTAGTTACTTCAGAATGAACTGAAAGAAAGTTACTGGATTTTACAATTCTTTTTACTTTGTAGAACAAAAAAGACAAAGTTCTTTTGTCTTCCAACACTATAAAACCCTCAGTGCTGCTGTTCTTTACAAATTGGGATTAAACAAGTGTTTTGACAGTTTCAAATCTACAACACAACGGGGACTTGTGTTCATACTTAGACACCTGTCAGCACCAATTTCTTTCTCCTTTCATCATCCTATTGCAACTTGTAGGAAACTTGAAAGTTTATGTATAGAAGGAAGAATATACTCTCCCTCTAAACAGAAAAGGATTGTATTGTAATCCATTCAGATCAGTAAAGGTAACACCTGTACAATTTCTAAGAAAATAAATATCTGAGGTGGAATCATTTTATCATCGTGACAATGGGCTCAGATTAAATAACTTCCACGTGAGAGAGTGTAAGCGAAGGTGCTTTATAAACTGCAAAATGCTATTCGAACATAAGGGATTATTACTTCTGAGTAGAATTTATGTGCTGAACTCCTGTCCCATTCCAGAATCTCTTGCAGACTTCCCCATGGCACTAGCCCTGTGGGGTGACAGTCGCCGTATCACTCAGGATTTCCCCCCAAAACAGAAAAACCCCTCATCCCTATTTGCTCTGTCATGCTGCCTCCTCTTTCACTTCAGGGCTGGCCCTGCACATAAATCTAAACTTATCAGATGGTTATTTTTTTAAAAAAGCAATAAACAAAATACCTCTTTACCTGGGGTGTATAGCAAGACATCAATGGCTTGAGGGAACGTTTCTCCTACAGAAGGATTTATTTTGTGCTTCAGTGTCTCTGAGGTGGTTTTCGGAACGGCCATGGGCACTAAAAGGGAAACACCGTGAATATTAGTTCACTGGGCCTGATGACACTGATTCCCCGTTAGCCTCAGAAATTCTGCTTCTTTAGGTTATTAGCTTTTGGATAAAACTCCAACACATCTGACCACAAAGCTCTCTTTAAATCTGGACACCCTCCTCCTCACTCATCTTTCTACAAACTACCGATGAAAGGACTGGAACCACGTGAGCGTTTTCCAGCGTTTGCCCTGTTTTTGTGCAGGCACAGCACGTCCTCACTAGGAAGCTCTGTCGGCTGCCCCCCAGGCACCCTTAACCTTTGCATCACACCCAGCAAAGAGGAGATTCAAAACGTTTCTCAGAACTAAAAATTCCGAAGATGGACCCCAGAGGACTAACCCAGGAGCAGTTTCTCACCCTCGGCCGGCTGACGTCTGGGGCTGGACACATCCCTACTGGCAGGGCTGTGCTGGGCAGGGTGAGACGGTCAGCGGCACCCTGCCCGCCACCCACTCACTGCCGGCAGCTCCCTCCTGGCTGTGACGAAGGTGGCAGACACTGCTGAACACACTGCCCAGGCGGGGAGAGCAACACCAGCCCCATGAGAGAACCGCCGCCCCTGAGCATGGCCTCCCACCCTTCTTTCTCGCTGTGCAACCCAACCCTGTTTCCAGACAAACCCCTAAAACTGCCTCCTCTTCATAGTCTCTGGGACCCCCCTTCTCCTGAACCCCCCCCCCCGCCACCTTCAGAGCCTTGCCCGTCACTTAATCACGCAGTCCCGGCAGCCTTTGGGGAGCTGTTCACCAGGTACAGCCGAGAACTTCTGTGACCTCATCTCATTTACATCCCATAACAACTGTCCTCGTTAAAAAAAAGATGAAATCCCTGGAACGCACAGGCGCTAGGTGAGCCACAGCACAATCG
>PVKY010009208.1:0-13476 GCA_004027775.1 Bradypus variegatus
ATAAATGTTAGGTATAAAGTTGGAGAGTTGACAAATTTATATCCCCATGTAATCAAAACTCTAGTCAAGATTAAGAACAATGCCATCACTCAAGAAAGATCTGCATACTCATAAGTGTTTTTTTAAAGCTTTTTTGATGAAAAATAGACTGCATCCATTTAAATTGTACAACTAATCAGATTTGTCTATTATATATACCCATGAAACCACTACTCCAATTAAATAAAACAACATTTCAATCACTCCATAATTATTCCCCATGCCCATTTGCAATCCAGTCTTCTTCCTGAACCTGGCTCCAAGCAATAATTATCTTTTTTTAAAAAATATAGATTAGTTCACTTTTTCTATATCTTTGTAAAAGGAGAATCATACAATATTCACTCTATTGCATCTGACTGCTTTCCTTCACCTTAATTATTTTGAGATTCATCCCTGTTGTGTGTAGCAGTTTGTTTCATTTATTGCTGAGTATCATTTCATTTATTGCTGATATTATTTCATTACAGAAATACACCATTTTTTAAAAATATATTCACATGTTGGTGGGCTTTGGAGTTGTTTCCACATTTGTACAATTGTGAATAAGATATCATTTTCCAGATTTGGTGCAGAGTTTTACATCTACACTTGCTATTTGAGAGTTCTAATTCCTCCCAAACCTTGTCAACATTTCATATTGTCAGTCTTCTTCAATTTTAGTTATTTTAATGGGTGTGTAGTAGGGTCTATCTATGGTTTAAACAAGTATTTTCCTGAAAACTAATGCAGTTAAGCAATTTTACTGTACAATTTAAGCCTTAACTCCTTATTCCTTACCTGTATGCCATCCTCTGGTAAACTACATTCTAGATTCGGACTCTTTTAGTTCGTGAAATTAATCATTTTTAATCATTTCTTGGCCTTTTATATATCTCTTTTGAAGTGTCTGTTCAAATGTTTCACCTATTTTTCATTGGATTGTTTTACTCTTTTTAGTCTATTTCTAAGAGTTCTTTATATATTCTAGACCAGGTGTTGGAAACATTTTCTTAAAGAACCAGAAAGTATACAATTTAGACTCATAGGCAAATGTTATCTGTTATAATTTTTCTACTTTGTCATGGTGCTAAAGCTGCCATAGACAACATGCAAATGAATTGCCAAGGCTGTCTTCCAACAAAACATTACTTACGTAGTCATTTTCCAACCCCTTTTTCTGGACTCAAGTCCTTTTTCAGATATATGCATTGCAAATATTATATTCCCTTCTGTGTTAGCTTGCTGCCATTTGAAGAACAAATGTTTTGAATATTAATAGTGCCCAATATTACATTTATAATTTTTATGGTTTGTGGTTTTTGGGTAATAACTATAAAATGAGTCAGACCCCTGTCTCTATGTCCTTTCTACTCCATAGCTTACACAACAAATCTGAGGGTTTCTCAGATATCTTTTTCGTCCTACTTTTGGGGTAGGGAGCAGGAATGCAGCTCTGTCTTAGTTTAGTTTGAGTTTTCCAAAGGGCAGAGCCTGAGACAAAGATGTGGCTGTAGGTAGTTCCTTTGGGAGATGATCCCAGGAATCATGAGTGAAGAAGTAGGGAGGGTGAGAGATATAAGGAGGAAAAGGCAATACAAAGGGTGTGTGCCAGAGCATTAGCAGCTTGATTCCACTGGGATATGTAAGAAGCACATACATTGACTTCCACGTTGTTCCTATGAAGGAACATTTGCATTTAAAATTCAAATTTACATCAAGTTCAACCTCCTGTTCCCCAGGATACCTAAAGGCATATGCATATCTCATAGATATCAATACAACATACGTATGCTTAACATCTACTGAATGGATAAAGCTAAGGTTGCCTTTTGTCTGAAGTTTAGTACTGAGTATTCTGTAATTAGAAATATCAAAGTAAACTTGGAACTTGCCTTTAGGTATAAGATAATTTGTTATATTATACTCCCCAACAATTATAGAATGAAAGCTATAAAACTATGCACAAACACCTAGACAGAATAAATTGACCACTTGAGAATTGACACAAACCTTAAAAACTAGATGTGTATGTTTGACCCGAACTGCTCTATATCCACTCGAGAATGTGATAATCATCCATGTTGCTTCTGAATTCACATTACAATCTCTAGAGTCTTCATAGATTTATCCTGAAAGGCAAATGATAAAGAAAGATAGCTATAAAATCACAATGACTTTGAATTTGTTACTGAAAGATGACTAGCCCGTATTCTAAGAGGTAAGATTTTGGGTATTGTGAATGAATCTGACATATTGATTTTCATGTACTTTGTAGAATACTTTATTTTCTAAGGATGGCTCTGTACTCCAGGCCATAGATGGGAAACAGGAAAGATGTTAACAGTAAGCAACTGAGCTGCGTCATTCTCTTTCCACAACCTCTTTCGAGTGAATAAACAGGAATAATCCAAGTTTCCAGAATTCCTTGTTTACCTTCTGTGCCAGGTTGGATACATTATGTCCCCCAGAAAAACCCACATTCTTTAATACAATCTTGTGGAGATAGATTGATTAATCTTTTTGATTAGGGTGTGACCTCTTGATAATAGAGATAGTATAATTTTTGAATGACTGAAAGAATTATACTATCTCTGTTATTCCAGGCACTTTTCCAGGCAATTAGAAATATGTGACAAACAAAGGTGTGTGCCCTTACGAAATTTATCTTCTAGCATTGGAGAAAATAAAAGTAACGTAACAAGTGATACAGAGTATTAGCAGGTGGTAAGTGCAATACCTAAAAAGAAAACAGGATAGGAGTCATGGGGACTGACATAATAGGAACAGGGAATGGTCAGTGTGGGCCTCACTGAGTAAATAACATCTGAGCAAAGGATTGCAGGAGGTGAGGACACTTCACGATGAGTATGGTACTACTTGTGGACATTTGTGCTCGTCAAGTCTTCCACTCATATGAGTATAATTTACCTCTGAGGCTCTGTTACAGCAATGACAAGTTTTGAAATATTAATGAACTCCTATCATGAGTATAACTAAAAGAAATGATGCAATATTAAATATATCTTAAAATCACTTGAGAGCTTTCAGGACAAAAAGGAATTGCCTCGCCACAAAAATGTGCATATCTAGAAAGGTAAGTATAACATTCAAAAATGCTTTTGCCTTGAGCAATATGAAAAATCAGAAGAATCAACCACCAACTAGGGCCTTACATTTCATGTTTGTTTGGGGAGAGGGGAACAGATGTCAAATACTAGGTATTGTTTGGGTGAGAATTCTGAATAATATATTTCACGATATCCTCAGGGCAAGGTTAAGACTGAATTAAGCAAGATCTTGTACAGGTTTGCACTGCTGGAGGTTTAGGAATCTCAAGCCTTGCACTTGGATTAAGGTGAAAAACGGATTGTGCTTCAGGGTGACTAGAATAGAGAAACAACCTGACTGGAGGAAATTCTTCTTCCTAGGCCTTTTGTTTTCCTATCAAGAATTATTCAAATACAATTACTATGACAGTAAACCAAACAGTAAACCAAAACTTGAAATAAGTACAATTATAGAGAATCAAAAATACAACCCATTAATTAGGAAAAATAACTAGAGTTTCATAACTGAATATTTCCCTGTGCCAACAGAGATACACAAGGCATTTCTCCTTTCTCTTCATTGGTTACTATATGAAAATACCAACACTCCTCATATCCATCTAGGTAAATAATACAGTTCTGCTTAAAATAATTACTTTTGCTTTGTTTTCATAGGAACTTGACCTGTTGACTCTAAAATAATTTTTTTCCAAAAGGACTCGATGCCCAAAAAATATTTCTATCAGATGTCTATTAGATATTACAACTTATGTTAAAGAAAGCAGTATTTAAGAAAGTAAGGGTATGGCCCAAACATAGACAAACAGTCCAGTGGAATAGACTAGAGAAACTAGGACCAGAGTCATATTTATATAGTTGCTCTATTTATACTAAAATTTGCACTACATTTTCAAATTATCCTGGAATCACTGGGTAAAGGTTTGGAGGAAAAGATACTCTTACCTCATGCTATATGTAGAAATATTTCTAGGTGAATAACAGTCCTGAATAATGATTAAAAAAAAAACACCACAAACATAAATCTTTAAAGAAGAAAATCTTACTGAAAACTGTACTCTAGGAGAAAATCTTAATGACCATGAGATAGGTAAACGGATCTGTGGTAGTTTGAAGCTATTATGTACCCGAGAAAAGGCTATGTTCTTTTAATCCCTATCTGTGTGTGCAGTCCTATTGTAGGTGGGACATTTTGATTTGGTTTTTTAATCAAGATGTGAACCTCCTCATCTCCTCATTCATGGTTAATCCCCTTACTGGAGTCCTTTATAAGAGGAAAACACATACAGAAGGGCGGATGGGCGGCGACCTCGCGGGGCTCACCTGGGCGCGGGTGTGCCGGGGGCGAGGGGGCGAGGCGGCCGCTATGGCCTGCCCGGGATGAACCAGCCCCGGATGAACCAGCCCCGGCCTGGCAGGGCCCAGTCGGAGGGAGGGCGGCCGGCCGACCAGGCTTACAGGGCAGATGGCCCTGAGGCTGAGGTAAAAGCGGGCGCGGAGGAAGTGGCCGAGCCAAGGCGGTGGGTGGAGCGGCGAGGGGCGGAGGCTGGGCCCAGGGCAAGCAGAGCGGCGCGCCTGCCCGGAGCCCGGTGGCTGCGGCGCCTGAGGAGGCTGAGGCGGCGATGGGCCCCGACGAGCGAACGGGGGTGGCGGACGGCGCCGGGAGCCCCCATGGGGGTGTGTGTGGGCGCCCAGCACGACTCCTCAGGCAAACTCAAGGAAAATTCAGAGGGCACCGGAGTTGCTTTAGGTCGTAACCAGCCTTTGAAAAGGGTAAACCAAAATGGAAACGCGATTATCCGATGACAGATGGACAACTACGCGGCAAGAGGGATGAATTATGGGATACTGCACCAGCTTTCCAAGGTCGCAAAGAGATTTGGGATGCCTTGAACGCTGCAGCGCATGCTCTTGAGAGCAACGATCATAAAATGGCACAAGCAATCATTGATGGTGCATACATAACTTGACCACATGGTGCACTTACAGAGTGCTGTTATGAACTGGGAAACAGATAGCTTCCAGTCTGTTCCTTGGCACCACCAATCAACATAATAGAAGAAAAGAGCGGCACAGAGACTGGATATTCCTGAGGCCCACCCAGTTCTGGATATAAATGTCCGCTCCGTTTGCACCTTTCCACTGGCAAAGACCTCAAACTTGTGGTCCGCAGTGTAGACACAGTATAACACATGAAGAGGTGCTTACACGCAGCAGAAAGAATGGAACTGAGTATTCAGCATTGGTTGTTTTCCGGCAGGCCTCTTACCGACAAAATGAAGTTGGAAGAACTGAAGATTCCAAAGGACTATGTTGTATAAGTTATAGTGAGCCAACCTTTCCAAAACCCAACACCAGTTGAGAACTGATCTGATTCTATTGGCTGATCCCAGACCCCTCCTGTTCCTTTTGATTATTGTTTCCCACTCTAATGGTGTGAAATTTATTTCCACTGCTCTGAATTGCCTGTGAATGGATTTAGTTCTGAGGAATGACCAGTGAAAAATTACATCTGTGATGGAGACCAGTCTCCACAAAGAACCAGACTTTGAGACTGATGTAATTACAATTTCTAATTTGAAAGGCAGTTAAGAAATAGCTAATCATTTATTTTAAAATATCCAACAATAATATAATAGCTGTAATTAAATGATTTGGACCTGTAAATAGAACATTGCATCCATGAAGAACAGCACCTAGCACCTTCTGAATACAGAATTTTTTTTTAGCAAGTCAAATTATTCTATTTCCAGAAATCATCAAGGATGGTTAAAAACTTAAGCTTTTTTAATGAAAACTGAAAGAGCAGTATTTAAAGTTTGCTTCTGTTCTGATTTTAATTATTTCCTCAATTAATATTTACCCATAAAGGAGTAGAGGCTGGCAAACTGTTTTTCACTATTGCTTTCCCCATCCCTATAGGTTGAGCTCATTATTTACAGACACACTGAATGTTGGTGCCTTTCATCCCAATGCTGACAGGCACCCTTCTGGAACACTAGCCAATAATTTAGTCAAGGCAGTCAGATCTCTGAGTGTCAACTGATATTCAGTTGAAGCATCTCTTTACCTCTTGCTGCATAGGTATTTTTGAAATGTCTATATAAGGAAGTTGTTTTCATATCCAGGGTTAGAAGGTCACTACTATATAATACCTTCATTAATCTTCCTACTCTGCTTGGAAGTTTTCATAATTAACTCTTCCCCCAAATGCATAGGTCCTGGGCCAGGGAACACAGTGAATCTAGTACAGCAGCTATTCCCACTACAGAATAATGAACTATTTATCTCTTCCCAATTTGCAGTAAGGATGTGAGGAAAACCCATTCTATCTGTGCCTGGGACAATTGTGCCTGATTGTGGTCTTTTAGACAACATTTCAACTCATAATTTACAAGTGTGAAAGATTTACTGACATAACTTTAAACATCAGCAGTGAGACCAAATGATGAAACACTGCTTTATGCTTAGTGCTTTCCAGTTCACTGTTCCCTCTACTTGTGGTAAATGGCAATTCTCCTCCCTCTTCTTTCCTAACAAAGAGGTAAATTAAGAACCATCTGCAAATTAGGTTAGGGGACTGAAAACCCTGTGAAATAACCTAATTCTTCTGTACTATGACTGTAGTAAAACTGCCAAGGATTATATTTAATTTGGAGATTAAAGAAGTTGGTTCCAAAAGTGAGAAGGGGTCTAACTCATGATTCTTGCACCCCTCACAATTAAATGAGATGGAAGAGTGGAGGCAAGAAGGCACTTATGTTGTTCTCAGTTGGGAAATACCAAACTATCACACCTATTTGGATGTGAAACATCGTTATTACTTTTGATGGCAAATGAAACTGATAATTAGTTTAAATGTCATGTTTAAAATGGTACTAAATTTCCTATAGCCTGATTAGGTATCTTATCTATACTTGTAACATATCTTGTAGGTGATATCTTTTGATTAGATTTTACAATTGAGATGTGACCCACATTATTCAAGGTGGGTTTTAATCTTCTTACTGGAGTCTTTTCTAAGAGGATAAAACACATTCAGAAGTTAAGGTATGAAATTAAGAGAAACTGACAGAAAAAGCCCCAGAGAAGCGGGATGAAGCTACTGAAGCCATAAGCTAGAAACAAGGAAACCAGGGAGAGACTAGCAGACATTGCCAAGGGCTTTGCTAAATGACAGAGGAGCCCAAGCTCACGAGTAAACCAGCCTCAAAGAAGGTACAGTCCTGTTATTGCCTTAATTCAAACATTTTCATGGCCTTAGAACTACATAAGTGTAAGCTAATAAATCCTCAATGTTAACGTCCATTTCTGGTATAGTACATTTCAGCAGCTTTAGAAAACCAAAACAGTATCTTACATCAAAAACTAATATATTACCTCTGAAGAAAACTATTGATACTAAGTGACTATATTAAATGAATAACGTCTTTTTACCAAATGAGATTATTAGGTAAAAATTCCTGAAATTGATAATATATAAAAATTCATATATATCAATAGGAAGAAAGACAACCTGAAAGAGAAATAGGCAAGAGGTATGTGCAAGTATTTCACAAGACAATAATTCTTTCAGCCAATAAACATGGCAATAAAGGAAATGCAACTGAAAAGCTCAATGACAAGAGTTTTGGCGACTGGAAATAGTGGTATAAAGCAGTGAGATTAACATTGCCTCATGCAACAATTATGAAAACGTGACAAAATATTTTTAAAATAGCAGAAGAAACTGGATGGCAATCAAAAACAGGCAGAAACCTCAGAATTGTTTTCACTTAAATACTGCAATGGCAATGGATAAGAACTATACATTTGTAGTGTTTTTGCTACAGAACACTTTCCCAATTCCCACAGAGCTGATGAGAAATAAAACCACAGATTTGTAAGCTGGTGTTGGCAGAGGTTGGAGTTCAGGTCTGATAGCATGGTGGGAAATTTAGAGAGAACATCCGGGAAAGAGAGAAATGCAGAAGGATGAGTGGAATGTCACATTCCCAGGCTTACCACAGAAGTGTGCAAACATGGAATAGTCCAAAAAGGTCAGAGGAAATTGCACAGGAAAATGCGAGAGGAATCTAGCCATGAAAGATGAGATTGCATAGGATAAGTTTATGTGTTTACTCTTTCTTTCACTAAATGAATTCTTGAACCCAAGCACAATTTGGGATACGGAACGGGTGAAATGTTAGTGGCTTAAAGGTTCAGAGGACAAGGCTTAGGACTGGAAGAGCAGCTAGAAATTTGGTGGGTACCTGGAATCAAGGGAACTGCAGAGAAAAAAAATGAACCCACCAAACTGAAAAACATCTAAACAAAACAGACCTGGAGCTGAAGACCTCAACCAAGATACTATCTGCTGGTAACTCTTCAGAGAAACTGTTTCATTTAAGTACACAAAAGTTAGCTGTCCACCACAGAATTAACCCAACAATCATCAGAAGACTCCATGTACAGTTATTATCTGCAGTGTTCAGTTTGCAATGAAAAATTACTAGAAATCCAAATTGGGAAGATTTGCCAGAATAAAGATGGCAATTTTCCGTATATTAATCTCTAGCATTAACATAATTCCAAATAAAATCTCAAGTATTTTTTTTAGAGAAATTACATATTGATTCTAAAATTCCTATTGTAGTAGGGACTTCTGGATCCAGATGGTGGATTGAATATATGCATCCAATTTTACTCCCTCCCAAAGCCCACTAAAGTGCCAGAAATCAGATTTTAAATGTTATATTTTATTTATTGAGTCATAGTTAAAGTAAAATGCACAAATCTTAGGAGTAAACTTTGAAGAGTTCACAAGTTTATATACCCATGTAACTGAACTCTAGTCAAGATGAAGAACAATGATATCTTTAAACTTATCTGAGGTAAAATAGACTGTATCCCTTGAAAGTGTACATTTTGATCAGATATGTCTATTATATATACAGATGAAACCACAACCACAATCAAATAAAAGAACATTTCAATCATTTCACAATTATTATTCTTACCCTTTGCAACCCAGCCTTCTCCCTGAACCTGGCTATAAGCAACAACTGATCTGTTTTTTTTTTGAAAATATAGCTTAGTTCATTTTTTCTATAATTTTGAAAAATGAGAATCATACAATATTCACTCTATTGCATCTGATTGCTTTCCTTTAGCATAATTATTTTGATATTCATCCCTTTTGCGTGTAGGAGTAGTCTGTTTCATTTATTACTGAGTACTATTTCATTATATAAATATACCACTTTTTAAAAAATACATTCACTTGTTGGTGGGGTTTGGAATTGCTTCCAGGTTTGTACACTTGTGAAAAAAGTGTCAGTTATACAGGTTTGTTGGGCAGTTTTACATGTACACTTGCTATTTGAGCATTGTAAATACTGCAAAACCTTGACAACATTTCATATTGTCAGTCTGTTTAGTTTTAGCCATTTTAATGAGTGTGTACTAGTGTCTAGCTATGGTTTAAATTTGTATTTTCCTGACAAATAATGAATTTATGCAAATTTTTCTGTACAACTTAAGCCTTAACTCCTTATCCCTACCCCTACACTATCTCCTGGCAATCTTCCTTCTAGATTCAGCCTCTTTTAATTTGCAAAGTTAAAAATTTTTAATTTCTTCTTGGTAATATATATCTCCTATGAAGTGTCAATTCAAATGTCTCACCTATTTTTTAATTGGACTGTTTTACTCCTTTTTATCTGTCTCTACGAATTCTTTATGTATTACACACCACGAGTTGGAAATATTTACTTAAGGAAACAGAAAGTAAATAACATAGACTTGTAGGCACATGGAGCTTACTCTGTCATTGTGGTGCAAAAGCTGCCACAGACTACATGCAAATGAATTGCCAAGACTGTCTTCCAATAAAACATTACTTCCACAATCAGGTACTTAGCCTGTGGGCTGTCATTTTCCAACTCATTTTTCTGGACTCAAGTCCTTTTTCAGATAAATGCATTTCAAATATCATATTCCCTTCTGCGTTAGCTTGGTGTCATTTGAAAAACAAATGTTTTGAATGTTAATACTGACTAACATATAATTTTTAATGTTCATTGTTTGTGGTTCTTGGGTAATAACTACAAAATATTTGCTTTGCCTATAGCAAGGTGCAAAAATTTTCTATGTTTTTCTCTGTAGATTTTTATAATTTTATCTATGACTCATTTGAATTAGTTTTTGTATATGGTATAAGGGAAGGCTATGAATATGCATAAACTTCCTTTCCCCCTTTTACTTACCTTTAACCTTGTCTAAAATCAATTGACTACTGAATTACACTAAAAGAAGTAAGCAAGACTGTTCCAGAGACTCTGCTGAGGTTATTTTTTTTTATCAGCAATCATCTTATGATGGTAATATTACCTTTCCTTTACACAAGTAAATTTGGACTTAATCTCTTTCCACATTTATATGAAAAAATTTGATTGAGAATTCCCCACCCCCAAATATATCAAAGTATAATATTATATGTAGTTTTAAAGACTATAGATAAAAATGAGTTTTCCTGTTATGCTAATACAACATAACCTTTTCTGGAAAAGCAGATTGAGTATTATGCTGGCAAAAGACAACTTCCTTTTTTTCACTGCCCTCATTTCAATGTGACTCAATCAATTACTTCTCTCCTGTTTAAAGATGAAATTATGCACACATCCCATAGATCCTGGGGTATTCTCAGGTATTAACATTCATTTTAGGTTTTAAAACTACAGACCAATCTAAAATCAAATCTTCAATCTTCTCCAATTTAAGAATTCTCTAGGCTCCCATTCCTCAGTGCCCAATTTATGTCTGACTCAGGCTAACTGGTATAAGAAGGCAGTAGGGGATGGTCAGCCTCTCCAAGAACACCTCTTATTAATTGAGCCTACCTCTACCTACTAAGCTACAACTGGCTCCTCTCGTGCTATCGGTGAAAAACGAACAAGAGGTAAGCAACAGTGAAGGCTGTACTTGAGAGGAGATCCAGTCATCTTCACAATGTTAGGCTCTTTGAGGCAAGAGCAGACATCAGTCTCTATGTCCTTCCTATTCCAGAGCTTTCACAACAAACTCTGGGGGTTTCTCAGATATCATTTTTGTCCTGGATTGGGGTAAGGAGTAGCAATGCATCTCTGTCTTAGTTTAGCTTGAGTTTCCCAGAGGGCAGAGCCTGAGACAATGATGTGGTTGTAGGCAGTTCATTTGGAAGATGATCCCGGAAATCAGGAGTGAAGAAGTCAGGAGGATGGGAGAGACAAGGAGGAAAAGGCAATACAGGGGGTGTGCATGAAAGGTCACTGTCAGAGCATCAATGGCTTGAGTCCTCTGGGATATGTAGGAAGCACAGAGATTGACTTCCAAGATTGTTCCTATGAAAGACCGGAGAGGGATGTTTCTGTATTAAACAGCTGTAATTAAAATTCAAATTTATATTTAGGTACCTATTCCCCAAGGTACCTAAAGGCATATCTTATGGATATCAATACAACCTATGTATCATTAACATATATTGAATGGATAAAGATAAGGTTGCTTTTAACCTGAAGTTTAGTACTGAGTTTTATGTAATTAGAAATATCATAGTAAATTTGGAAGTTGCCTTTAGCTATAAGACAATTTGTTATATTAAACTCCCTAACAACTATTGAATGAAAGTTATAGAACTATGCACATTTAGAAAGAAACCAAAGAATAAATTGACCACTTGAGAATTGACATAATCCTTAAAGACTAGATGTGTTTGTGTTGAACTGCTCAGTATCCACTCAAGAATGTGATAATCATCCATGATGCTTTTCAATTAACACTAGAATCTCTAGAGTCTTCATCAGTTTATCCTCAAGAGCCAATAATAAAGAAAGATAGCTATAAAACCACAATGACTTTGAATTTATTACTGAAAGATAAGTTCTTATTTCAAGAGGTAAGTTTTTGGCTTTTGTGAATTAATCTGACATACTGATTTTCATGTACTATTTGAGAACACTGTATTCTCTAACTATGGCTCTACTCCAAAGCGATAGTTGGGAAACAGGGAAGATGTTAACAATCAGTAAGCAATTTGAATTGACATATTCTGTTTCCATGATCTTTTTCATATGAATAAACCAGTGTAATCCAAGTTACCAAATTGCTTGTTTAGCTGTTTTTTTTTATTGTCAACTTTAGCATATACACATAACAGTGATAAATTTCAAAGTATGGTTTCACAAGTGGTTACAGAACAAATTTCAAAGAATGTCATGGATCACAGTTCCACAACTTCAGCCATTTCCATTATTGTAAAATATACATACAGAAAGGTTTCATGTCTTGATGTACAGCTCAAGAAGCAGTCATGTAGGTAATTTCAAAAATTATTATGGATTATGATTCCACATTTGCATTTCTTTCCTTATTATACAATACAAGGTACCGACAGAAAGGTGAAAACCTTCAAGGCACAACTGAATGTGTAGTTACAGAGCAAATCACAAAGGATGCTACATGATACAGTTCCACGTTTACCTACTTTTAACACCAGAAACTAAACAGTCTTTCAGCACCATATAAATCCAGCACCCAGCTATAATGCTAATAAATCCACCAGCTCTGAGAAGCTATGGAGATCTATTGTTAGTAAATATCTTTGAAGAAAGACTCACTTTATAATGAATGTTCTGCTTTTACTGGCAACAAAATGCACTGGACAAGGATTAGACTATAAAGCTAGAAAATTTGAAGACGAGGGGCACGTGTATAGCAGCTGGGAGGGATCCTGGGCAAATTCCTTAACTTTTTATGCTACAATTTGTTAAACAGTATATTATGTAAAACTAGTATTATTTCATCCTCTTATACTTGAATTAGAAACATTCTCACAGTAGAAAATTATTTGCTTTGTTTGAATAAATTTATTTTAGTTACATGTTGAACATCAAAGATGGTTTCTGCAAAGCAATTACACTGATATTTCATTCTGCTTGATAAAAAAACAGTATTTTAAAATGTAAACATAAAAATATTCAATAAATTTACAATAGGTTATCTCATTCATAGACCAAATTTGAAATTCCTTTGTAGTATAAACATCAACAACAATTGTATTTCCCCTTTAAAAAAAAAAGTCTAGTTTAACTGATATACTTTGTGAAATATGTAATGAACTAGACATCTCTTTTATACATTGCTTGCCAGAAAACTTAAATGCTTCTGTTTTCCACCCATAGCCAAGTGTATAGGACTTTCTGGTAAGTATTACTTAACATCAGCTATAGCATACACTAAAGAAACACTTCACAATCAGACTGCATAGCGTTCTTATTCTGACTCACAACTTGCTAAGTAGCCTTGTACAAGTTATATAACTTCTTTGAGACTCAGTTTCCTTCTCTTAAAATAATAATGAATTTACTTAACA
>PVKY010009209.1:0-13475 GCA_004027775.1 Bradypus variegatus
AAAGGAGAGCAGGAGCCTGAGGACAGATTCCTGTGGAATCTCAACCTTTTAGGGGCCTCATTTCACGCCTTGGGGCCACATAGAGACAAGTCAAGCCCTCCTCCCCTGGGGTGTCAGATTATCACAGGACTCCCTTATCATGAGGATAAAACCACTGGGTATAGGCATGGAAAAGCCAAATGGCCAAGGCACCAGTTGTGGAAGTGAATTACTTGGAAGTGAGTTACTCTCTTCTCACAACTAGGGGCTTCCTGAGAATCAGGAAGGGAATGGGCCGTTTGAAGGGGTTAATCTCCTCTGACCTGAGAGGTTGAAAACAGGCAGGGGAACCATAGGTCTTAATGTGGTCATACTGCAGGCCACAGCATGTCTCCCGAAGAAAGAGGAGCAGGCTGGAGCTTTGCATTGTATCCTGGAGAGCTGGGAGAAGACAGGGGTGTTGATGCCATAGCAAGCCTAGTCTGCCATCATTGCAAAGCCTGGCTCTAAAGTGGGGGAATAAAGCAGAAGGGAAGGAGAATTTCCTTATGGGATTCTGACATCAGCCAAAGTTCTGTTTTGATTGGTTGATTAGCTACGTGTTTTGTTTTTGTTTTTGTTTTTATTTAGTTCGGTTTGTTTTTTGGTCAGGTACCTCTTTGGTCAGGTGCCTTTCTTTGGCATTAAGTAATGTGACCTTAAGTAAGTCATTTCCTGTTCTAATTTGCCTTCTCCATATTTGTTCGCAATAAGACTGAACCCCACATTAGTTGGTTCTCTGGCTTTTGGATTTCATTGTTTTGCTTTTTCTTTAAACAAGGCAATTAGAATAGAAGGCCAACTTTTAATTTTGCCAAATATGAGTAAAGGCCCTTTATAATTACTACCATTTCACAAAATAAAGGTAATTTTAATATTCTAATAACCATGGGAACAGTATATTCTCAAAAAAGTAAGACCTTCTGAAGAAATAAAGTCAGCATACTTATAACCACATATGTAAAATATAATAACATTTTTTCATTTCCCTGTGGCTTATTGAGAATACCACTGAGAGCTGACAGAGTCCATGGATGAAGAATTGGGAATGTTTTGTCTGTTTTCTGGGATGCTTCCAGATCTGCACCTCATAGTCCAGAACACTTTCTGCTCCCTGACCAAGTCGTCCTTGCAGAGAGTAGATGTTTGTAGGGAGGAAGATCAAATCTCCTGAGACAAAGGGCTTTCTTTAAGCTACTCTTGCCCCAGAAGAGAAGATCAACTCTTTGGTTTCTTTTGTACTGCTCAGCACAAGCCTGACATCCAGTAAGTGAACTCTCCTTCCTTCCATCCCTCCATCACTCTCATCTACCACTACCAGTCTACTTCTTTTTGGATATCCTACTGCGACAGTCACAGTGTGAATGAATAGAAGTCTTCATTTTTCTATTCCTTCCTCCTATCCCTAATTCGTGTATTCCCAATTTTTGTCACTTAGAAACATATAGGTTCCCTTGACTTCTGTCTCCCTTTCCCTCTATCCTCTCTGTCCTGTGTATTATTACTTCAAGATAGTTCTTAAACTTTATCCTCTTTTTCTTCTTCTATTGCTACCACCTCAGGTCAGCTCTTTATCATTTCTTCTCTTCCAGTTGGTCTCCCTTTCTCCATCTTACTCGTCCTTACCCCTGCTGCCACCCCATGGTGTACCCTACTGCCAAGTGAGTCACCTAAAACATTCTTTCAGTTTTGCCCCTTCTTTGGCTCCCATTCCTATGGAAAAAAATAAAAGTCATACAGTGTTTACACCTGGAAAGGATCTCAAGGATTATTACATCTTACATATAGAAAACCTGAGATCCAGAGAGGGGAGCCCATCAGTTGTCCAAAGGCTCACAGATAACTGCTGGCAAAGCCAGAAGTAGACTCAATACATTTCCCCCCAGTGCTTTTTTCCCTCCTTATGATAATTTATAGATATATTTTTAAGAAATATGCATTATACCACAATGGATCACAGCTGTACTGGGAAGACCCAGGACCCAGGTCTCCTTCTTGTTGCCAATCCCTCCCTGTAATCTCAGCTTGCTTGACTATTCTGGAGCTCAGGGCCTTCCATGGAGTCTGGTCCCCCCTCCACTGTCCACTGCTCATTAGCCCTGACCATCCACAACAGTCAAGTCAGTTTCTTTTTATTCCACCAAACATACATAGCATCTTTCTCCCTTCTAACTTTTGCTCAGTCTATATCCCCTGCCTGGAATAAATCCTCAATCTACTCATAAAAATGTAATTATCTCCAATTCTGAGCCAGACCTTTTGCTAGATCCCAGGATATAAAGAAGTCAATGATTCTTCCCTGAAGAGGCCCCCAGTCTAGGAGCTTTTCTTGTCCTCGCTGATGCTTTGCAGCCAACCCCAGCCCCAGCGCATGGGGAGGCCCCCTTCTCTAAGCTGCTGTGCCACCCTGGTTCCATATCATCCCTCAGGCCCTGACTCATGGAATCTGCCTCCTGGCTCCAACACCTCTTCATGTTGGGCTGGACTTATCTTCCCTAAAAGATCATAAGTTCCTTGAGAGCTGGGCTGTGCATAACACAGTTCCCCAGCCCCCACAGTTCTCGGCATAGTGTCTGCTCCCTATTTATTTGCTGGTTGACTGGATCCCTGGAAAGTTCAGCCCCTTGCTCCTCTGCCCAGCTAGGTCCTGGTCATTCTCAGGCTGAAGGTGCTCACAGGTGCTTAGAACTAGAAACTAAGCAAGTGGGTGCCTATTTGCAGATCAGAGGAACCCTTATATAAAGTTTCCCACCCACCTCATTCCCACCCAATACACATCTCTCGTACCCATATCTCACCATCATGTTCATGTTCATACAAGAAAAATGAGGATGAGATAAACACCAAGGAAAACCCTGAAGGGAGAAAAATTTCCTCAAGAGCCAATATGGGCTTTAGGATATGGTAGAGATGCAGAGGAAGTGGGCAGTCATATGCTTGGTAGATATGGACCAATGGTAGGTATTGAGTATATACATACGTTTTGGAAATTGGTAGAAGATATTTTCCATCCCATCAACTTAACTGACTGACTGCCTTATGCCCCTAAAAGCATTTGGGACCAAAGTATGGTAGGGACCCCTGTGTTTGTGGTGTATGTGAGTGTGTGTCTGTTTCTGTATGTGCACATGTCTGTAAGAGAGATAGCAAATTGGAGAAAGAGAAAAAAAAAGAGCAATGCTGTTGAAAGCCAGTTGATAACACCATCTCAAAGCCTAGGGTAAGCATTAGGTATTATTAGTGGCTTCTGGATCGCCCATTCATTTTCTCTCCTCTTGTGGTAGAAATAATACCACATGATGCATTCTTGAGGTGGCTGGCTCCACCACAAAAATTCTTTTCTGGGTATTTGGGGCACATGCAAGAAAAGATTTACTAGTATTTAGCACCTCAAAAACCATGAATTAGTTGATGCTCACACCTTCTCTAGCTATACAGGCATCACCCCAGTGACATTTTATTTGATTTCTTCAACTAATTCAGGCTAAAAAATTGAAAAATATATCTATCTATAAGGCCTGGAATTAGGAGGCAGAGATAAGGACATCAAACAGTTTTATCCCCACTTATACAGACTCAATTCACAGAGGAAGGCATGCCAAACAAGGACACCCCCCCCCCGACTTTGTCTTGCCTTAGATAACTGCCAGGGCATGGCCATCCTCGCTTACCACTGTGACCCCAGTACACAATGCCCAATACATGGTATGAGAGCAAAACATGTAGATGAATGAATGGTTATTCTAGGGATAAAGAACCCACATAGCCTTTCCTCTCTGCTATTAGAGGCCTGTGTTTAAATTCCTTCCTAAGACCATCTAGTGTTTTTTCTGTCAGAGTCACACCAGGTCAGAGGTATTGTCTTCCTTGGAAGGCCTTGATTGATCTGGATTTCTGTCAGTTACCTTGCACATGCCCAGTCTGTGATCCCAGTGGGTCAGAACCATGGTTTAAGGGAGATACCAGTTTCCAAGTATGTGTCTACTAGTGTTGCAGCCAATCTCCCCAGGATCTTGAGGTTTTGCAAGTCTTTTAGTAGAGTGACATCTAAATTTCATATCTGAGTTTTAAAATGTGCCATCTTCAGGACTAGCTTGCCTACCTCCTTATGTCTCAGCTAAGATCTTATGAACTTAGGTGGCAAATGCCACTGCTTGCCTTCAAACTTTTGCATCTACCCATTCCATACCTCCCATAGGGTGTCCAACTCAACAAGCAACCAACAATTCTTGAGCACTTAATTTGTGCCAAGCACTATGCACATACTTTATATAAGTTGCACATTTTAACCCTTATTATTGACAGAATTAGTATTTTTACCATCCTTAAGAGATGAGGAAACTGAGGCACAAATACATTAAGTTCCTGAGTTCAGCCAACTGGCAAAGGGCAAAGCCCCAGTCTGAACTCCACTTGGGGATTATTGGGAAATATGCCCTTATTTATCAGACACAGGAAGTGTCCAAGTCTGCGTCCTGTGCCACTCATCTTTATCCTGGTGTCTCTAATAGAGAAGTGGGGAGGAAGGATCAGGGCTGGGGCCCTTGAAGATCAGAACCCAGGACCCAGCCATGGTAACTCCTCCATGAGCTCACTCTAATGCAATGTTTCTTAGATTCCTCACCCCCTCCACCTTATGATAATCATTTCCCTGAGAATCCAGATGTCTGGGTGAGTTATACATATGTAAAAAGATAGAGAGATAAACACTATCTAATGTAACCACCCAGTAACTCTTAATGGAGCCTAATGGTTTTCCCAATAGCAGGCAGGATGTGGGGCTGCAACTTCCCGTTTATTTTTTAAATAACAAACAAAAACCAGAGCCACTTGCCATGTTTTCCTACCAGTTTAGGAGGAATGTGGCTCTGAGCCTAGGTTAAGTCAAAGCCATAATTTTGTTGAGTTTATTGGGCTCCCAAGAGAGCCATCCACACCCTGAGCTGTTCAATTTCCCTTAAAACAATGTGACCTTCCCGCCCCGCCCAGACGGCCCTCTCCTGTCTGCCACTCACACCATCCGGGAACACTGCCCTCACATCCCCCACAGCCAGCACGGTTCTCAACCTTTCCTGGGATCATCCCAGATGCCAGGGTTCTAAGTCAAAAGCCACAAGTGGGTTTAAAAATCCAAGGAAGCCAGATCTCGTAAAGTGATGGGGAGGTGGAGTGAGGGTGAGGGAGAAGGGACCGTCATCCCCAAGTCCCGCCAATGACAAGAAAGAGGCTGCCAGCCCTGGGGGGGGGGGGTGAGTAAAACCTGAAATTTGAGGAAGGGCAGATAGTTCCTAATGTGACTAGGGACTAATTAGGACACCCCAAGCCGAGGTCACCTCATGGCCTCGGGCAGGGATGAGAGATGTATAAATGGTGGGCAGGCTCACAGCATCCCAAATGGTATCTCCACGCTCCAGTCCCTGGTGAACTGAGGTAAGTCTGGCAAAGCAGCACCTCTCACTGCAGGCTTCAGTCTACCTGGGTCCCAGTCCCTGACGGGAGTTGTGGCTGGAGCTCTGGGTGGTTGGGTCTCTGGTCTGGGCAGCATCTTTCTCTTCCACGTCGTTTGTAACTAAGTTATCTCGGGAGTTGCAAATCATCCATCGAGGTGGGGGAAGCCGGGAAAGGAGAGTCTGCCAAAAGGGCCAAGGGTCTCAAGGATCCTGCTGGCAATTTCATGACCTTCCAGAATAGGGGAACATCAACCTTAGGGAAAGCAACTGGCAGAGCTGCGCTGTAAGAGAAAAGGGAATGCAGGGAGATTAGGAAGCAGGCTGCCATGGAAGGGCAGAAGTGGAGAAGCCCCAAGAGCAAAGACCAGCAGGGACAAGAAAATGTGTCCAAGTAGGAAAGCCCTGCTGTGGGGGTCAGGAGACCACTGTTTCCTCCTGTCTCTGCTGAGTGACTATGGAGCAATTGCTCCCCTCTCTGAGCTTTGCTTTCCTCAACTATAATAGGAATCAAGCTAATGGTGTGTTTCATCTTTAGAGTACTTGTTTCTATAACTTAGATCATGCTTAAGATGCTCCTTGCTTGCTGTCCTTCTTGAATTTTTATAAATTTATTTAACAAATCCAATCTATCATATAGTGCTCATTATGTACTGGGCACTGTGTGTGTGTATGTAGTTTTATATTTATATGCTTATTTAGTCCTTATAACAACCCCAAGTCACACAGCTAGTAAATTGTTTAGCCAAGACTTAGATCCCAGGCAATCTTGTTCCAGATTCCATAGCTTTTGCCATAATAGTGTGTTACTTTTTGTTCTTTCTCCCTGTCTTTCCTTCTTGTTCTCTCTTTCCCTTTTTGTTTTTCTTTACTCTGCCTCCCTTTCTCCCCTCCCTCCCTCCCTCTCTCCCTTCCTTCCTTCCTTCCTTCCTCCCTTCCTCCTTCCCTTCCTTTCTTTTCCTTTATTTTTCTCATGGAGTTGAAATCCTTACAAACCTTTAGCTAAAATTCACACTCACAGACACATGCACACACATTTACTCACACACTTGATGTTTGTGAGGAGAATCCGGGTAAGGTAAAAGCAGAGCAATATGTGAATATGGTGGGAGGGTCATACCTGGGCTTCAAGGTCTCTAAGAATTACATGTTCCTCACTCCTGTCTTTCTGCTTCCAGTGGCAAGTTCTGTCCGGAATGTCTCAGCAGAAGCTAAAGCAGTGTGCCCCTCCTCAGCAGTGCTGCCCACCGCCTCAGCAGTGCACTCCCCCACCTCAGAAGTGCTGCCCGCCTCCTCAGCAGTGCACACCCCCACCTCAGAAGTGCTGCCCACCACCTCAGCAGTGCGCACCCCCACCTCAGCAGTGCTGCCCACCACCTCAGCAGTGCGCACCCCCACCTCAGAAGTGCTGCCCACCTCCTCAGCAGTGCGCACCCCCACCTCAGAAGTGCTGCCCACCTCCTCAGCAGTGCGCACCCCCTCCTCAGAAGTGCTGCCCACCTCCTAAGCAGTGCACACCCCCTCCTCAGCAATGCTGCCCACCACCTCAGCAGTGTGCACCTCCTCCTCAGCAATGCTGCCCACCTCCTCAGCAGTGTGCACCTCCTCCTCAGCAGTGCCCACCAGTACAGCAGACAAAGCAGCCCTGCCAGCCTCCACCCATGTGCAAAGTGCCCTGTGCCCCCAAGTGCCAGCAGAAGTGCCCACCCCCCCAGCAGTGCCAGAAGTCCAAGCAGAAGTAAGCCCCAGGCATGTGACCAGAAGCAGAGCCCCTAGTGAAATGGGAGAGCATGATGTCCACTCCGGGTCCCTCTCCCATTGCCCCTCCCTCAGACAGCCCACTGCCTGGCCCCACTCACCCCCTGCTACTCGATGCAGTTGGAGGAAAAAGCAGCAGCAGGGTGGTGACTTCTTCCACCTCTGCCTCTTATTAACTAGCAGCTGCAGTTTCCATCTCAGACAAGGATCTGGTTCAAAGCTGTCTAATCATCTTTGCTGACATGTATCACCCTGTAGGCTTCTTGGAAATTTGGGTGGCATATCTGGTTACTTTATACTATCACCCTTCCTCTCTGCTCTTGTTTTCCAAACAATTAAAATATAATTCCCCTGGCACTAATGTCTCAGTCTGATTACTTTGTTGTTTTAAAGTTTTATATTCCTGTAGATATTTTATCCTACTCCCCAGCCCAGAGCCTTAAAAGAGCTAGGTGGGTGAGCTCAGGTAGAGGAGAAAGCCTGGGAGAGATGCACTTCAATGATGTCCAGATGGTCTCAAAGGCCCTGCAGGATAATGAGTGAGAGATGGGAGCTTCTGCAGCACAGAGACAGATACCACATCCAAAGAAAATACAAACACTTCATGGACCTTAGGGCCGCCATGCCCACCTAGGAGATACGTGCAAGGAAAAGAGATTCTCACCAACCATAAAGAGCAGGGGGATCTTCCAGTAAAGTGCTATGTAGTAGAGAAGAAGGATGCATGCAAATAAATCATAATTCAGAGAACACACTCAAAGGTTTTATGGGTCAATAGAGTTGGGGACAGGGTCTTGCAAACTCTCCCTTAAATCAAAGACCAAATTTTCTTCCAAGTAGCCACACAATGTAACTAGCAGGCAATCTATGCAAACATTGGGTACCCAACACACATACTGATAAGCAAACATTTGATCACAATCACACCTCTTATTACTTCCCCTGTTGGGGATTCTCCTAAGCAATTTTTTCCAATTTCTCTCATACTCCCAATTCACTAGGTCCATGGGGAATGAGGTAAACAGATAATTCAGCTCCACATAATCCAAACTTTTTGTTCTTATCACTTCAACCACCTACTACTCTGTCTGTACACCAAATCCCTCTTCTGAAGAGTAATCCACAACTTGGGGCATTTGAACCTGCTCTCCTATACCTGCCTCCCCTTTCATACTCTGGGCCCGAGGGGGTTACTGGGAATGGAATCAGCAGAGCTACCCAAAAGGAGACAGAGAGGCAAAGAATGTAAACTAAAAGTTTGCATTATGCACAACATATATTACAGGAGCTAAAAAATGGAAAATTATAACCAAAGTTTTTAGTATTGCTTCCCTGGATTTCTGGGCTCATCTTCCTCCATAACACCTCCTTCCATCTCTTTCAGCTATCCTCCATCTATCCATCCATCTATCCATTCCCCAACCATCTATTATCCATTCATCTATTCATCTATCCATCCATTCGTTCATCCTTCCATCTATCCATCAGCTATTCATTTGTCATCCATTTATCCAACATCCATCCATCCATCAATCCATCATCTGTCAATGCACCCTTATTAAACACTACCCCATATCTGCACAAAATTTGCTGGGTATGTAAAGATACAGAAACATAACACAAAGCTCTGAGCCTTTAGCTTTAACAATTCCCATGAAAAACAAAGCTAAGATAATAAGGAACAATTAGACAAGGTGGCATCTAATTAAGGGATGGCTTGGGTCGTATAGACACCCCACACAGAATTCAGAGAAGAGAGAGAGGGAGAGAGGGAGGGAGGGAGGGAGAGAGAGAGAGAGGGAGAGAGAGAGGGAGGGAGAGAGGGAGAGAGAGAGAGAGAAAATCAGAACTTCTGAGGAGAGGAAGAACATCTGATCATCTCTGTACTCCTGGCTCCTACCACAAGCCTCTCAGAAAATGTCTGCCCCGTAGTGAATGCCTGGAGCAGGTGGAATTTAGAGTGGAAGGACCATAGGACCTAGGCAGGGGAGAGAGTGTTCTAGAACTGCACACAGCATGAACAAGTGCTGTGAGTGCCAGTCTACCCAGGAGGACCAGCCTTCAAGTGTCCCAGCTCAGTTATATGGTGTTTAGAGAGCATGGCCTCTGCCATCACCCATACCTGCTAAAAACCACAGAAAGCTGCGCATTTTGGTATTATCTTGTGACCTGTGACCTATATATCATACCCCTCCCCCTTCAGAGTGTTGCATTCAACAAAATGGCAAGCTTGACGTATCCAAAAGTTATGTAAACCTTCACTGAACTTCCTGAAAATGAGGTAAAGTTTCAAACATTGCTCTATACTCAGATATCTCATTTGGAAGAAACCAAATGTTTCCTCTCTCTACTCTCTATACATTCTCTTTTCATCATTTTGGCTGTTATCCCTTCTTTTCTCACTCCCTTTGACTCAGTAGCTTAATGTAGGGTTTAATTTTGCCTCATCCACCCTGCTCTTAGGCACACATCCAGCTATATTCCAGGAAATCCCTGACATGTGGTGGATTTTAGCAGAGGAACTTCAGCTCCAGGTTGTCAAGAATCCTTTGGAGGGAGCGCTGCCTGTGGGTGTGACCCAGTTTGGGTGGTTCTGCCTTCTCCTGCAGCTGTTTATACATGTACCCCAGCTGCCTGGCACTCCTGGGGGAAAAACAGATGCTGGTGTTAGACTTGTGCTGCATAGCAGACAAGAAGCATCTGGCTTGGCTTTTGCCCAGGTGTGTTGAAACCCCTCCTGGGTCACTTTGGTGCCTTCCATCTAGGTGTGTGCATGTTTAAGTGTGCTGCTTCTGTCTGGGGGCTCTATCCATGGGGGGAGAGGAACATTTTTTATACCAAACTCCCAGCTCCTCGAATTTTTATACCAGATATCAGGATTTAGACTTGGCTGCTTCTGTATCACTCTTTGGTAAGAAATAAAAAATAAATAAAATAAAATAATAAAGGGTACAGTTTTCTCTGATCTTGGCTTTCCAAGCAGTCCTTTGCCTTCAGTTCCCTCTGTCCCCAAGGGCTGCTGATTTGTGGGGCCATGAGGTTCATCTTCTTTTGGTTTTGTGAGGCACCATAGCTCCAAATAAAGAGCACTGACCAGAAAGTCATGAGACCTGAGTTATTGTCTCAGTTCTCCCAGTGTTCTGTGTAGTCCTAAACAAGTCATTGCCTCTTCCTAGGCCTTAGTTCTCTCTTTGTACATGACAATATTAGGCTTGTGGGATTATTCCCCAGCTTCCTTTCAGTTCTGACTCAATATGATGCAACTCACTCTAATCTTTATTTAATCTCTTCTTCTCTTAACTAGCCAGAGTCACACAAAACCCTAAAAGAGGTAAGGATGGAAGTGGGGCCCCCCAGCTTCTAGCATGCTTTGTGCGACCTCCTCATGGAAGCACAGAGAGAGAGCTTAGCTAAAACCCATGCCGTATTTTAAGAGCCTTCAGATCCAGGACTCACTTGTCTCCCTCCAGGGAACCAACACATACACAGCCTGGGAACAATTTTAGGATGTTAAGTCTCTCTCTATATATATTTAAATTAAATTCAGTTTTATTGAGATATGTTCACATATCATACAACCATCCATGGTGCACAACCAGCTGTTCACAGCACCATCACACAGCTATGTATCCATCACCCCAGTCCATCCTCGAACACCTTCCTTACACCTGAAAGAATCAGAATAAAAAACAAAGGTAAAAAGAACACCCAAATCATCACCCCCATCCCACACTATTTTTCATTTAGTTTTTGTCCCCATTCCTCCACTCATCTGTCTACACACCAGACAAAGGGAGTGTGATCCACAAGTCCCCCACAACCACACCACCACCCCTTGCAAGCTACATTGCCATACAATCATTTCAAGAGCCAAGGCCACGGGGTTGGAGTTTGGTAGTTTCAGGTATTTACTTCTGGCCACTCCAACACATCAAAACCCAAAAAGTGTTATTTATATGGTGCGTAAGAATGTCCACCAGAGTGACCCCTCGACTCCACAGCTCTACTTCGCTCCACCTCACATCCTCCTCCTGGTCAAAAAGATGTTCTCAATCCCATGATGCCGGGTCCAGACCCATCCTCAGGAGTCATATCCTGCATTGCCAGGGAGATTTACACCCCAGGGAGTCAGGTCTCACGTAGGGGGGAGGGCAGCAAGACCATCCGCCGGGGTGGCTTAGTTAGAGAGAGAGGGCCACATTTCCCAGAGGGAGACTCCTAGGCACAATTATAAGCAGGATTATTCTCTACTTTGCAGTAAGGAGCCCCATAAGGGCAACCCCGAAGACAGAGGGCTCAGCATACCAAGCCATTGGTCCCCAGTGTTTGTGAGAACATCATCAACAATGCAGGTGAGGAAGTCCAACATCTCCACACCTTCTCCCAGCTCCCCATGGGGACCCTGCATATACATTTTTATTCTCCACCCAAATCACCCTGGGATGTGTTGCTATTTCACTCCAACGTATACAAACCCACCACACCCCACTTCCCATTCAAAGTTCAATGCAATCGCAGTGTTCAAACAAACCAAATGAAGAAGTTATATTGTTTAGAAGATATAGATCCTACACCAAACAAACATCTCCTGAAAGCTGAAGTTCCAACATACAGTCAGTCTCAACCCTCACCCCCTAGCCCAAGCTGCCCCAGTCCCAACCAAATCTGCCTCACTCATATCTCTAACTGAAGTCTGGGCTCCCCTTCAGCTTTTTTTTTTTTTTTAACAGTAGCTATATGCATCAATACTGACACTGATATCTGCGGAAGTCTAGCTCCGAGCCTCAGGTGTTACACAGACACCCAGTGCTCCAGAGACCAACCAGGCTACACACAAAGGGATGAGCATCGCAGAGTCCAGAGATAGCCACCACAACTCAGGAACAGATTTGACCGCTGCAAGAGTCCACAATCCAGGGACCATCACAACAGTCGTTTCCCTGTTAGGCTGTGCTCTAAGATTCAATTCTGGGTTTACACATTGCAACCAGTCCACATCGGTGAGGCATCATAGTGCCTGCCCTTGTCTCTCCTGTACTTCACTCAAAATGCTGTCCACAGGATCCCCCCACCCTGCCGTGCATCCCACAGCCCCACTCCCCCGGTTGCTGCTCAGTATTCCACTGCATGCACACATTCCTAGGTCGATGCACCCCTGGGCCACCTCCAGCCATCGCAAACCATGAACACCACCCCCACAAACACCAATGCACAAATGTCCATTCACATCCCTGCTCTCAGACCCCCCAAGCAACACCCCACAATGAGGCTGCAGGACCCCATGGTCCCCATACACCCAGTTCCCTGTGGAACCACCACCCCGACCCCCAGAAAGGCTATACCACTCTGCCTCCCCATCAGCAGTAAACAGGCACATCCCTCCCTCCCCATCTCTTCAAGCACTTTTACCCCATTTATATTTTTTCCTACAAAGTACAGTCAGTTGTTCACAGTGTCATCATGGTTGTACATTTATCGCCAGAGTCAGCACTTGAACATATTGATTACTATGAAAAAGTTTTGTTTTTTTTTGGCAAATAATAAAAAAGATAATAAAAAGAAAAATAAAATGTCATACAATACTATGTAATAGTAAGGACACAAAATGACACAACCACCAAAATCCCATATCCCTCCCCCACATTCCCCCCTTATACACATCTAACTTTTGCACATTGCCTTTGCCACACTCAATGGAAGGATATCACAATGCTACCACCAACCACAGACTCCAGTTTGCTCCAGCTATGCTTTTTCCCAAATGCCATCCCTCCCTCAGCACTCTGCATGGTATACATTCATTTGTTCTCCCGCATGCAAAAACATTTTTACATTTCTGCATTTAGCAACAGTCATTGGCCACTCCAGTCCTCACCAAGCCACACAGTCCCAGTCTCTATCATCCACCCTTACCTCCAGTGCCATACATTCCCCCATCCCACCTCTCTCAGCCCTCCCCATGGACATCTTTCTTCAGTGTACTTACAATATTGTGCTACCATCACACAGTATTATGCTATCTATTTCTGGATCTATACAATCAATCCTGCTGAACTTTCTGTAGTCCTTCAGCATCAAATGCCTGATCTCTACCCTCTTTCTATCTCCTGGTAGCCTGTGTTATAAGCTTTTTACTCTCAAAGTTTGCTCATTAATTTTAGTTCATATTAATGAGACCATACAGTCTTTGTCCTTTTGTTTCTGGCTAACTTCACTCTACATAATGTCCTCAAGGTTCATCCACATTATTAT